>KK503045.1:64476-81473 GCA_000688735.1 Glossina austeni | reverse complement strand
CAGTCCCCGACCAAGAACGACTGAGGAGGAGGGGCGGCTGAAAAGGCCGCATAACCCTGTGAATCTTCGGTGACAGGACGAGTAAGCGCCGTCCTTGAATAGATGCTCTCCACCCCTGCTAGGGGGGTGGTTCGGAGGGAGACATTTTTGCGAAACCTATGGATAGGCATCAAGACCGAGCCCGGTAAGGTCTTGATTATGGTATACCGGAACACCCACTCGAATAGTCGATTTTGAGCTGGTGGTGGCAGTATTCCGTTACCTGACTAGGTTGGAGTGGCTTTCGGGTTAATGCTGACATCGCCACCGCCCCGTTAAAATGATGGCATGTCAGCATTAACCCGAAAGCCATTTCGGCTGGATACCACTCCAACCTACTCAGGTAACGGAATACTGCCACCACCAGCTCAAAATCGACTATTCGAGTTGGTGTTCCGGTATACCATAATCAAGACCTTACCGGGCTCGGTCTTGATGCTTATCCATAGGCTTCGCGAAAATGTCACCCTCGGAGCCACCCCCCTAGCAGGGATGGAGAGCACCTATTCAAGGACGGCGCTTACTCGTCCTGTCGCCGAAGATTCACAGGGTTATGCGGCCTTTTCAGCCGCCCCTCCTCCTCAGTCGCTCTTGGTAGGAGACTACTTATTGGTATTCGCAGCTAGCCTACAGATATACCCTAGGGTACATGCAGGGCGATCACGATCCGCCACCTGTTACCCCAATAGGAGCCTGAGCCTAGCCCTGTGACGCGTCTACGTGTATCGCGATGTGTATATGTGCGTACGTGTGTCGCATTGTGTGTGTATGTGGAGAAGTTTTTCTTTTTTTGTGAGGTGGAAAACCAACCGCAGGCGCCCATCAGGGCAGTGCGAGACTTTAACACGCTAAAATCCACCCCTCCTATTTCCTACCCTGTGGCACGACCGTTTAGGTTTACCCCCCCAGGGGGGGTAGCCGTTTAGGCACTAGTTGAGAGCCTACAATGACGCTCCTCTTGTTTTTGTTTGCGGCGAACACTCCTACCGTCTTCCTTCTTTTATGTCGTGGAACATAGATGTCACAAGATTGTCGGGGAGAGGTTGTAAGGAAACCGTTCGCTTTCTTAGTAAGTATTACTTTGTTTCCCTACATATAAACATACTTACATACACACATACATCCATACGCACACATATATATAATCACCTCATATATCCCATAACTGTAAATAGGCAAAGCTAGTTAAGTATACACTAAACTGCATGAAATATACCCAACGGTTAACATAGAATAATTAGAAAGTAAACACGCATAGAAATAAGCAAAGCGAGCAAGTAGATAAGTAGCATGCCGAAGCATAACATGTAGTTATAAAGGCAAACAAACAGGTTCGATCAGACAAGCGTGATCGAACCCAAGCCAATAAGAATAGATAGATAAGAATAGCATTGTATAACGGGACAGTTTGGTGGCCAGCACTATAAAAGAGCGTCTCGCAATACGTTCAGTCTTTTATTGAGTCATAGCCGCCGGCGAGTAATACGCGAATTCGGAATTAATAAACGGAACAAGCGTGTGCGAAGAAAAAAAAAAAAAAAGAAAAAAAGAAAGAAACGTCGGGCCACCAGGCTGGTTTTTTTCCGCCTACCGCTCTAAAATAAACAAGAAGAACCATTCGTAATCCTCCACAAAAATTAAATAGAATAAATAAAAGAACTAAACTAAAGTACGAACAACCCACAGGTCCAACCAATAATAAATTGCCTTGGAACGGACTCTGGAATGACTGAGATCTACCCTGCCCCAAAACACACGGTTACAAGGTAACACTGCAACTTCCGCCTGTAATCGCTGTCGTTCGTTATATTATTTCAGACAGACAAAGAAAACATGTTCAGCGTCTTCAATGCACTAACCAAAACTACAGAGTGGGTCTTGCTTTATTTTAAACCTATTCAAATATGATCTAAAACAACTATGGCCGCTAATAAGCATTGTCAAGTAGAAATCCAGCTCACCATGTTACCTATTCACCCAGGACAACAAAACTAAAGTGAGCCGGTGAGTCCATTTCCCCTTACTCGCTCTGCTCCAGCACTCCTTCTAATCTTCCACCAATCGCCGCTTTGCTCGCTGCTCAACCGCTTCAGCCGACAAGCCGTGAATACTTATGAATACTTATGCATACTTTTTTTAGCTCGCAAGTCTATTGGTATCATGCCTGCGATAACCAAAGTTGCATCTTCCCTTACACCCTTAGAACGCACAGCCTGTACGCAGATTAAACGTCTCTCGCGTATTACGCTGTAGCGAGGGCCTTTTTCCACACCGAAGAGCCGTACATTATTGTCGCAGTTACTACTTCTGCGATCAGCTTTCTAGGCCTATGGCACCGGAAGTTTGGCAGTAAGCGCGCCAGCGACTTTGCTACTTTCCACGCCTCTTCGACCGTGTATTTCAGATGTCGTTTAAACGAAAGTCTGCAGACGACCATCACTCCTAGGTATTTTATTCCTTCTTGTGAATGTATCCTAGTATCTCCCACTTGGATAGTCACTTTCTAAAACTTCTTCCTAGAAGAGATTAATACCACTGCTGTTTTTTCTTCCGGCAGATCTAAATCCACTGCCCGCAGCGACCTCTTAATCATTTCGGTGGTATTATTCGCTGTAGTGATAATTCCATCCAGAGTTTTTGCCACAATAGTTATCGCTATATCGTCAGCAAAACCTACGATGGATGCTCCCCCTGGGAGAGGTAGTCTTAGGATATCGTCGTACATTACGTTCCACAATGTAGGGCCTTGGAGTGGTCGCTGAGGTACCCCTCCAGTGATCAGCACCCTTTATCATCTCCTGCGCTGCACCCTTTATCCGTAACGTATTGCAGTTTCCTGCCAATAAAATAACTAGCCACTATATTTATAAGATACGGTGGGACTCTTCTTTCATGTAGGACAGCTATCACACATTACCAGTTTGCTCAGTTGAATGCATTTTTAACATGTAAGCAATACTTTTTGTTGCCTTCGATCCATCGTGTTCCTTTTACCGCTTCTGCTGCAATATTCGTAACCACTTTTATTGCATCCACTGGGCTTTTCTTTTTCCTGAGGCTAAATTGGAATTCCGACAACCCTTTGGAGCTCTCCACTGATTCTTCGAAACGATTTCGAATAATCTTTTAATACACCTTGCCAATCGTATCCAATAGACAAATAGGGCGGTATGCATTTGCCCATTTGGGATCCCTGAAAGGAAATCTTATCCTTTTCGCCCGCTAGCTATGGTGTAGTTCCCAGATTATTGCTACGTTGTCAGTGTGGGTACAGATGTTGCTAATACCCGATTCTATGCACAAGGCCAATGCTCTGCTGGCCATGGTAATGTCGATCGCAGAGCCAGGACCGTCTCTATTAAATGTGTTTTCATCATCTGCGTTAAGAATTGTCATATCCAATGAGGCCAGGGTTTCAACACTATTCTGCCCTTAGCGTGCATCGACTTGCTACCCCAATCAGTCACCCAGAGATTAAATTTACCGGCGAAAATTACAGGTATTTTTCCCCTCGACACATAGCTCATCTATTAGCTTTTCGAAGTCCGCTTGATTTGTACTCGGCGGAAAATAGCAGCTGTAAAGGTAAACCTCTCTATATTTAACACAAACATAGCCCTACCCTGCTGATATAAATCTCATTTCAGTACTGCGGATTCTTCTTTACTCGTACTTACTACCCAACCAACTTTGATGTTCCCGGCTTCAAGTAACACTTTAGCGGTTTTTGTTGGGACTGCTAGAGTTGCTGTTTGTGTGCTGGCATACGCTTTCCTGATTGACTGCTTCTTTCTTGATATTCAAGCTGCTGAACTACGTATTTACGCCTGCTGTTAATTCATCCGCCGAGATCACTTCACCTAGGTCCTTAAACTCGATCTTTGTTTGTTTAGTCATTCGCTTGACACTAGCCTCCTGGCCGCGCGCTTTTTCCACTAATTGATGGTAAGCAATGTTTTCTTTCTTCGCACTTTGCTTAAATTCCAGCAGCATTTCTCCTTTTAATGTTTTCCATATTCTGGTCACATTTTTGCCAAGACCTTTCATTTTTCCTAGATCTTTCGCGGCTTTTTTATGAAGCACAGCCAGCATATCCACCAAATCCCTCATCGGTTGAAGAATGGTACGCCTGGCAGGAGCGGAAATAGTTGGGACCATCATTTCGATCAGTTCTCCAATTTTCTCCCCTAGCTCGACAAATGAATTTTCAACTTTCCTTATCGTCAGTGACTTGTTCTGAAGAATCGGCGGTGAGGACTGACTTCTCTTCTGGGTATGTTTTCCGCCTAGTTGCTCAGGTGAGCGTTGGATTCGATTACTCCTTTTGAACGGATCGGGTATCACTTCCGGACTTTCTCGCATGGCCGCTTATGCGGCTTGAAGTATCCCTTTATTTCCGGTTTCGAACGACCCCCAATTAACACGAAAACGGTTAAACCCACAGAGAAGAAAACCCAGAAAAACGAAAGCTGCCCTTTCACGCTATGGTTTTATTTACCTCTATATCTAATTAAAAACGATCAGATGCACTGTCACACTTTTAATATCTTTTACTTCCCTTTTCACTAAAAGAATTTTACCTGCGGTAATTTTCTGATAAAAATCGCCTCTCATAAAAAAACGTCCCCGCACTACGAAATCACAGCGATCCTCAATGCTATAAATGGTATAATTGCACTGCCAGTCGAGTGGTGAGGAGAAGTATATGATATGAAATTGTTAATAATTCCAGATTTACAACAACGATTCTACTCGGTATCGATTTCTGTAACACTTTTGGTTTGTCAGTAGCAGCCAAGCCAGGTCGTTAAGTTGATATTCATGCTTGAAATGCCTTAGCAAACGTAAATAACAAAGATAGTAAGCCAGACACATTTCTGAACATAGCTTATTAACTTAACGTAACACAGTCAAACCTCCTAGAAAAAATCAATAAGTCTCTTCCATCTTTTAAAGTACCAGGACTTGCCAAAACATATGTAGTAGAACACGTTATAATTTTCACTGAAGAAAATCTATATATTGAACAGAAATACCATCGCATTTCGCAAGATATTCAAAATTTGGTATATGAGGAACTTAATTACGTGCTATCGTTTTGTGTAATTGAAGAAAGCAACAGTAGTTGGAGTTCACCAATCACGGAAGGGCATTAAAAATCGTTTATCTTTAGAGCCTCGTAATGTGGATGATGAAATTATAAAAGATGCTCATTCGTTGTTACATATAGAAGATTCAGTTAATCGCTTACAAGATACTCGTTCCATTTCAGCTAATCATTTAAAGAACGCATTCTGCAAAGTACCGTAAGAGAACAGTTCACGTGAAAAGACAGCTTTCGCAGTATTTGAAAGACCATTGTATCAGTTAATGCCCTTTAATTTATGCAATGCGGCCCAATGGGTAGGCTGATGGATTAAGTTATACGTTATTTAGATGAAAAGGTTTGGATAACTTACTGGTGTGTTCCCCAAATTTTTATATGTATCTGTTACCTTTAGCTCTAGCAGCGGATTGTCTGAAAAATGTGAACTTAACTATCAATGTCAAGAAAAGTCAGTTGTGCTACAAAGAGGGAAAATATTTTGGATTTGTAGTGGGTGACAAAAGTCTAAAAACGGATCCTAAGAAGGTAAGTGTAACGAACAACTTTGCGGTTCCGAAATGAGCAAAATAATTAAGAACATTCCTTAGTGTGGCTGGTTGGTATCGTCTATTTATTCTTAGTTATTCGTCGCACTGCTACATGCACGTCTCACCAAAAATCGATACAAAAAATTTTCCTTATTGGATGAAGCATTACGCGGTTTCGAAGAGTTGAAACAGTGTTTTGCTTAAGTACACCAGTTTTAAATACAACAGATTTTAGGGAGCATTCAATGTGTTGAATCCACAGATGATGAAGAAAGACTGTTATTCCAAAAATTGATGATGAAAATTAAAGATATGTAGCTTATACGTCGGCCAAGGTAAGTAAAAGAAAAATAAAATAAAAATTAAATAGTCACAGAATGTTACGCAGCTAATCTTAGCTAGATGGAATTTCAACTTATAAACTTATGACTTTCATATTGAGCACCGCAGTAGTGGTCAAAATGCCGGTTTTAGTGAGATTATTATTATTTATTTACTTAAACATGAAACTCAGCTAAAATAAATTAACAGTGAAATTCAATTGACTCTTAGAAGTAAATCTTATACTAATTAATATTAAAAACTAAGTATATAAGGAGTAGAGTAAAGGGAAAAAATAAAAGAATAAAATTGATGTATAAATAAATAAGATAATAAAAAAAGCCCGTACACTTCCGTACACTTCTATCACAGAGGCACACCCACAACCAGCAAAGAATCAAATTGCAAGTGGACCCTTAAACCATTGCAAACATGCAAAAACTTGGCAGCCAATATAGTAAACAACATCAGTTAATTTTCGCATCATAATGAGATGTTAGGATTGCAAGACATAGACAAATCGCATGTAGTAAGAAAATTTGTTTTGATAGACTTTAGAGAGTCCGATATTGAGATCAAGTGATAGATATTATTTAGCTTTCTGCAAAGAACTCTGAACGCGTTAAACAGCTCATAATTATATTTACATTGATTCATCTTAATGAAAATAAAGTACCTAGAGAAGTGGTTAGGGACATTAAAGCTTGTCTCTCCAATGAATGTAGACTAATCGATAGTACCATTAATTAATTTAACTAAGAAGGAAACACCAAGAGTAAATGCACGTTTCTCAAGTGACGATAACGGTAACAGAAGGAATCTGTTTTCATAAGGAGGCAAAAAGATCAGTGGATCCCAACCCAAATTCCTAATGGGAATACAGCAAGAATTATTTTTAAACTAATTCATTTGAATCTACATAACACTTATAATAAGGAGACGACACAACAGACACATACAACAGAGACGTACTCAAGTATTGGTTACAGTAAGCACAAATACAGGCTTTTTATAATGTAAGGAAACCTAAGGTCTTTGGACCAGTTCTTAATGAAACTTAACGCGGATCTACCTTTACTTAAGAGACCTCAATTTGCAAATTAAAACGTAATCTTTAATCGAATATAACCTCTAAATCGATGAACGAATCAACGTTTTCTAACTTTTGTGAACCAATGAAATACTTAGTATTGAATGACTTCCTCATCGAGAAAGAAAGTTTCTTCCATTTTTTTAGATTTAACTTCACAGAATTTAATGAGGACAATGTAGCCAAATAATTTAAGTCAATTTGAAGTTGATACGGTAGCGATTTCAAGGAGAAGGAAGAAAAGAGTTTAACATCGTGAGTGTACATTAAGACCTGGCTGCATTTAATCACCGAGTGGAGATCATTGATATGTAAATTAAATAAAAGGAGTGGTAAGGGGCTGTCTTGAGAGACGGGAAATTCATCTGCGGTGATGCAGTTAAACAGAATACTGAAGCTTACCCATTTCACATAGAGTTTGAAGATCAATAAATTATGGTTAACTATGTCAAACGCTTCGCTAAATCAGTATATACGATATCCGTGCGAGAGTCGCTAGAAAAAGGCTTGAAATCATGGCAACGAAACTCTAAGAGCTTTGTGACAATAGACTTTCCTTTCCGAAAGCCATGCTGGAATGGAGAAATATAAGATTTAATAGCAAAAGCTAAAGATTAACAATTCGCTCAAACAATTTAGGTGAAACGTTCTGCTTGGCAATGCCTCTATTGTTCTCAGTGTGATGTCTATTTCCCCATTTGTGAATGAGAATAAGGATAGTGATGATTCTGGCTGTATGGTCACACTTGAACTTCTGAGAGAGCTATTGTGTTCTTCAAAGAATTATTTGATCGTAATTTACTTCAATACAACCGTACTCCTAAATGTAATGGCAGACTGTTATATCTTCCCTTTGCCAATTTCCAGGAGATAGTTGTAAACCGCTGTCCACATTTTAGTTAACCTGAAGATCTGTATCATCCAGCAATTTGTATTTTCTTTTATTACAAGCGTGACGGTTTATTGAACTTTATTGAATGGCAAATCCAATTTTCTTCAATAAATATTATGATTTTAACAAAATTAATATTTATTTTACTGCGTAAATCTCACCTTTCACACATTATGCTCGATTTCTCTGCTGCAAATGTTGCAAATGCCATCATTCTACAATGTATTAAACCTAATTATTTCTGCATCCGTTCCGATCAAGCAACCTCGCTCTCGAAGCATGTGCGCACCATGGTTTTAACAAGACAATTAAATATTACAAAAATTGGAAAAAGAAACTTTTCAAAAAATTTATGAAAAGTGGTCCTGCTTAAGACATAGATATAATTATCTCCACTACTAATCTTACTGCAGATACCTTCTGTTAATAAAATCCTCACTGGTTGTTAATCCTAAACATTTTTTGAAGTTTGTTAACTCCAAAAAAAAAAATGCCCATATATCCCTAGTATGATTCTTTCAATGGCTCTGAGTCCTGTGGTGTTATTGAAAACTCATATCTCTTTGCCGATTACTTCCGACGAAATTTTTCCGATTTAACTGTTAACTATCGGTATCCAACAACTAACTCGATTTTGATTCCTAACTTGGTCACTTGTGCATCTGGATCTGAAGGTGTCCCATCATGTATACTTAAAACATGCTCTGTCGAGCTATGTGGTGTTATTTCAATGATTTTAATCAGTCATTGAAAAGAGGTTTTTTCCTTGGTGTTGGAAGAGTATTATTATATAATATAGAGGGTGTATGAAATATATATGCCAAATTCAAACAACAAGCACAATAACATTGCAATGGCGTAGTTGGTCGTCATCAAAACGTGAGTTCTTTGTGTGATGCATTGGGTTTGATTTTGCCCGGATTTCGTGCTAGGTTTATTTTTGCTTAAATGATTATTTGGGCAAAGTCAAACATTAGTGAGAATGTAGAAATTGGCAATAATTATGATAATATTATTCTTTTAATAATTGTAATAGGAAATACATGTGTAGTAGAAATCAGGAAGATTAATTATAATAAAAAATTTTTGGCAATAAATAGGTAAATATATAGAAAAAAAATTGTAATTATCTAAAAAAAAGCCAAATTTATTTATTAAAAAATGTTCACATAAAAATATCAAAAATAAAAACGGCCAAGCACAAAAAAATGAAAAGTTGAAAACTCTTTTGCGTGTGCTCTTACATGTAATTGTTTAAGCAAACGTGCGCACAACCGCACACAAACGTTTCTGCTTTAGCGCGAATATACTCACGCGCACATTATTTAGAACGTCATAGTATAATACACACATATTCATAGTGTAGGCTCACGCATGCTTGTTGTACAAATTTCAGTGGAATGTTCTCATTCCAGATCTTTTACTCTTTCTTACGATTTTTAATATCGTTTGCTTTTATCGAATGCTTTGAGTTAATACCTAATAATTTTGCTTCGCAAATGTTGTTTCTTATAAAATACAATAACAAAAACAATAATATATAAAAATAAGAAGCAATCCGTATGTGTATACGACAAGGAACTTAAAATACATTTAATATATTAATATAATATATATATATATAATATATATATATATAATATATATATATAAGTTAATAAAAGACTATTTGGCGAGTTTATTAGAAATAAATAATTTCTTACATTAATACCTTACAACTAGTTCATCTGAGGGATGATATTTAACACTATCTTAAAATCGCTCACGCCACTAACCCAGGCGTTGATTCAGCGTTTTTGTTATGTTGTTGCATTGACCAACAATCGACATATGGTGTTACAGTGTTAATTATCCCCTCACTTAAGCGAAGGCCGTCCTCGGGCTTCCTTAGAACAGACTCTATAGCAAATTTCAAGTTGGTCTGCTATCTTTTTTCCATCCATCACGATGCCAAAGACACGAAAACGATGAAAACGATGTTTGTGGTTCACCGAAATAACGTAAGTTTTCCATGTTCATTTCGTGTAGTAAGGCAAGACAGGCTTCGAGTTAGTTTGTGGTCTGTGACATTGATTAAAGGGAACGTTGGGGCTCCACATTTTCATTTTTGTAGGTTTATTTCTAATGACGGGCAGTAAATCAATGATAATGATCTTGTGACTGAAGAAGTGAAGCTGCGTTTATAGCCGTTGTACAATAATGATTCCATCATCGACGTCTGTCACTGGGCTCAAATGATTGTGTTGAATGCTGCTGTAGCTCTTGAGATAAATTGTTGGACACTAAGAATAGGCTGAGAATAGTGTGAGTTGACAGTTGTTAATTGAACAAGTGAGAAGTTTGCAGCCGGCCACAGTATTAGTAATAGGCAGTTATATTATTTTTCCGAAATGGAGAATTGCAAATATGCTAATTTTTTGTCGCAATGTTTCGGGCTTCGGATATATAATTACAAAATACAAAACACTAGATACATTCGCTAAATCGCATATACTAGCAGGCTATTGCGCATTTTGAATTCGTATTCGAATCATCTTGATCTAAAATTTTCTGGTTCACAATATAAACCCAGGCCAAGGTTATAGAAAATATTAAATTTGCAAGTCCAATGAAATCATCTTGTTCCTAGTGAATGGAATTTCAAAAAATTTAACATTGTCAATCCTTTTGGGATTCATAAGAGTTATAGAGAGTGTTATTGAGATTTGTTAATTTCTCGATTTGAAGCTGTAGCTTTGTATTTGCCTAAACTCATCTATTGCTTGAATCTATTAATTGCTTTTATATTTTCAAAATCATCCGCATCTGGTTTAACATTCTTTACTACAGTACCTAGGTAATAAGACAGAAAAATAAAACATAGTGAGAGGATAAGTTATCTCAAATTGTCCGTATAGCCTACTCCCCCCTTTATGAGGACAGTTGTTCCCATATCAGTTTCTACTGATCAGTTTCTCATAGGTCAGTTTGCTCTCGAATCCTTTGTTCATCCTCACGAAAATATTTGTTCCTTACTCAAAAGTTCTGTTCTGTACGATTTATTAAAATATCCCACTTGTTTAGTTTGTACATTTTTAATTCGATTCTTTACCTTCGACAAAAATGCAGATGGTATCGCATGTGTCGTAGGCCTTTCATTCGTTACCGGATGAATGGTTCTGTTGTATTCAATGGTTGCCTAACGTATCAGATTAACCGCTTCATCAATTTTTGTTTCGAATTTTAAGCACCTTGCTATTTCTGCCAAAGTGCCACGAAATCGCTCGACTTGCCCGTTAGAAATGCTATGTAGCGGGAGGCCATTTCTTCTCTCGATATTGAATTGATTGTGCAATATAGATTTTAGAATTTCCAAATTTAATGATTCTTCAGTGCGACAAAAAATGACTTTGGTTCTGGCAAAAATGTTCACTAGTTGAAGAATGGGTGGTTTTACAACTATAACGGTTCTTGACTGTATCGTGTGCACCACAGCAAACTTTGAGAACTTATCTACACATGTGAAGAAAAGTTTCCGGTCTGTAGAGTAGACGCCTATGTGTAGGATTTCACCAACATACGATGGCACCATAGTTTTCTCTATTACCTGACGTTCCGTGTCCCTTTGGAGTTTTGCCCTAGAACAAGTTTTACAATTTGCAGCTAGTTCTGTTGTCAGCTTTGTCATTTTCGGAAAGAAATAATCTAGCAGGATTTGTTTTACATTTTCCTCTGCTGCCCTATGTACACAATTGTGCTTTATAGTTACTATTTCTTTTCGTTCATTTTGATCAAAAATGTCTGACCTAAAGTTTTTCGTGCGTCAAAACGTTGTCACCGGGAAGATTTCGATCAATCCGCATGCCAAGGTTGGTAGTTCGCAGTAAATTGCATTTACGACATTAGAAGATGTAACATCTTCGAGTTTTTTTATGAGACCTTCTTTGTTGCCAAATTGGATAATATGCCAAGTTTAATTTTCAAATATAATAATAATGCGGCTAATGGTAAGCGGTTGATAATCCGTAAAAATTTTGAAGGTTTTGACACCATAAACATAATGACGGAGGATCTTTAAAGCAAAAACTATAGCCAAAAGCTCCGTTGTTCTTGTCGCAAAATGTAATTTCTTTTGTGACAATATGCAATTGTTATAGACCTTCCGTTTTGTGACAAAAGGGCACCAAGATAATAGCATGAAGCATCAATTGGTTTTTTGAAGTCAGGATGTATTAACAAAACATCCTCCGATGTTAGAATTTGTTTTAATTTTTCAAATAGTTCTTTTTGTTGGGGCCCAAGCTTAATTTTAATTTTCCTCGACTGAGTGGCACGTATTCTGCCGTTTCCCTCTTTCGGGATATCAGTTAAAGACTGCCATAATGCTTAATAAAACAACGATGGTCACACTTGGGAAGCAACTCTGATTGCTCCCTTGCACTTTTCTGCTATTCTTCGTGTATGTATCAATATATGTTCTCTTCTTTATTTTCCTTAGTGATAATCTTGTATGTGTCATAATCAGTGAATAACTATGAACACTGAATGTTAATGCACACGTAATATACGTTTTTATTTCGTCTTTGAATCATTTCGTTGCTTTTATCAACTCTACACACGTATATACATTCATCATCATTTTAAGGTATCATATTGAATACAGTTATAAGAATATGCCTGTCTATTCGTCTCTTTGTATTATACTTTCGATCCTTTATGTGCGTCTACGAAACCAGTTCCAAACCATTCATACATTTATTTACGTATCCAACCTTATGCTTTTTATCACTTTTCCTACATAACATTGTCCAACATTAAATAAGCTAAGGAATGATATAAACAAGATTCATACTAAACACATGCACACTTATTACATGCATAAAACACGATTTTGACTTACCGAACATCAAATAAACTAAGGGATTTTATACTTTTGTACGCGTTAAATGCATTTCTTCTACCTAATATTGTACAACTTATCTATATAAAACTGCGGTAACCAAAGCGCAACAACGGAGTATCAGTGAGGCAGCCGAAGACTATCAAAGCAGCGAGCAAGAACAAGGAACATCCATTTGTTCAACAGCAGCCAAATGAGGAGTAAGCTGAGAGAATTAATTTTGATACGCATAATGTCCGCCGTCACACAATATTATTCATCGTTGTTCTTAGCCATGTGCTATTGTCCTTTGGGGTTGGTGGCTATGTTCTTGTGTGCGGACAGTCTTGCATACCGAGTTTCGGCCTGAAAAGGAACAACCCTCAGTCCTTGTAAGGCTGGCTGTTTAGTTGCCCAAGTTTCCTCTTGTAGATAGTTTCCACGCGTCAACAACAGAGACAAATTTACAGTCACGATTTGAAAACACGATTACGGAGTACACCAATATCACCACAAGAAATACACGTCCATCCAACGACTAGCGACGCTGTTCACTAACGCCGGCTGGCTTTATTATTACGATATTCGATGTACAATTGAGCTCTCTTATTTCTAAGTTTTCTTATAAATATATTTTTATTAGTGTTTTTCTTTGAATATTTTCTCATGAACAGTTTCTTATAATGTTGTTTCATAGGCGTTTATTATTATTGTTATACCCACCACCAAAAGATGGGGGTATACTCAGTTTGTTTTTTGCCATAATGTATGTAACACCCAAGACGAAACTCCCGAGACCCTATAAGGTATATATATTCTTGATCAGCGTGAAATTCTGAGTTGATTTAGCCCTGTCTCTCCGTCCGTATTGTGTGTATTATTGGCACTCTATCGATGGCAAAACTGAAGATATCGACCTCCAATTTAGTAGAAATGTTGGAAATTTGTGAACGCAGTTTGGTATTGAAAATGAGCCAGATCGGACGGAGCTAAACTCCGTTTTTTCAACAAAATTTTTTGCATTTTTACTCATTACTCGAAAATTATAAAATTTAGAAGACTTAAATTTTCCTCATTTACTCTACGAAGCACTCTACTCCTTACGTGCAAAAATGGAATACAACCGCCATTCTCTCACAAAGTTACAAGTGATTGAACTTTGTTTTTTTCACTTTTTTGTGGTTTTATACCTATCTATTACAAGCCAAACAAGACCGAATTTTTAAAACTATTTTGTACACTCCATAAATGAATATATATTATCTGCCTAAAAATGGCTTACTTTTAAAATTAATTTGGTAGGCACCGCGATTACTTTTAGAGTAGAATGCGAAAAAAATAGTGGTCGGTATGTGAGATCCGGCCCCCAATATAAATTTGTTACTTGTTTTTCTCTTATTTTTTTGTTTAGAGCTGATATAATATAGTCCCTATATATAGTATTAATCTGTCCTTGTTATTTATATTTGTTAATTGCTTAAGTGGCCTTTCGAACACTTATTCGCAAGGGCGCTATCGATGTACCGCCGACGGTGTTGCATTAAGGTAATATTGGAGGTATTTTAAACAAAGATCCCAATCATTTTGTTTAAACGATAAATATCGACGGACGTACTCGTTCAGTGTTCGGTGTCTGAGTTGCACTGTACCAATAGCCGGTTGGCGATGTGGTACTAATACCACTTTACCTATTTGGAGATATTTGTAGAGGTATCCCGTTAAAGTGTTACAATATGGTGTACCTTGGTCTGTTAAGGATGTCTTCGTAGGTCTGTAGTTCAGTACGAAATTCTCGAAATGTTCTCGTTCGTATTCGTTGTCGTTCTCTGTTATTGGGAGACGGTCATTGTTGTAAATGAATACCGTGTCATAGGTGTTTTGGTATACGTTCTAGATTTCACCTTTTCGCGTCTTGGGCACTTCTTAATATATTGAGCCGTTCTTTTTGTCATATACGGCAAACGATAGTATCTCTTTATTTTGATCAACGCTTATTATTTCTTCCTACTACCGTCATCTTTGAAGGAGCGCTACTCTTACATTTTCTAAAATTTTATTGCCAACTTTTTTAAAGTTCATTTGGCAATGTAGATTCGAGAATCTCATCGCTTCCGGACATTTCAAAGGAGGCTTCCGGCGCAGGCGGACGTTCCAAGGGGGCTTCCATTTTAAAATTTTGGGGAAACTAGCCCATGTCAAGCTTTCCAATGGTGTGATATCACTCACTGTAAATTTTGCAACTATTTCGGATGTTCATATGAACACTAGCCGAAGTGATACTTTATTGCCACAAATTGACGTAATTATCATTAAAGTTTTCAGAGACTACGGGCTCAGTACGCCGCTGGATAATAGTCGGCCAAAGCAGACGTGTGCCTTTTGCACTGTACAATAGCTTTCGTACTTTAACCGTGATAGAAAAATTGAAAATAATTCGTAATAAAATAAATATATCGAAAAATTAGCGAAGTCGACTTCAGGAATACAATAAAAACATTAACTTTTCCTGACGGTGTGATTAGCTGTTATAGTTAAGGCAAATTAAAATAAAAAACAGCGAGTAAGCGATTACATGCCTAGTTATACATTTTTCTTATGAGTACACCTAAACGTAGTCTCCTAAACTACTGTTTTGATACACCAGTGTTTAGATAAAGTAGGAGATAAAGGAACTAATTAACAATAGTGAGAGAAGTATTATTATGTTGCTAGAAAGCGAAACAACAGAAATAAAAACTGAGTTTGATAACAAAACGAATGCTCTCAGAACGGAATATTTCAATGAAAATAAAAGAGTCGATGCTATTCAAGCATACATAGTTGAAATTAAAACTATAAGAAGAGGCTTCAAAGTGTTCTTTAATGCATTCATTAAAAATGATAGCTAATTGTCAAGACGAATATACCTAAATTCAAGGCTTTCCTCCGTGTAAAAGATCAGCACGGTTGGGATTCTGAAATTTTGATGAAAATGTACTTTTCATATGGGAAAAACTATGACTCACCTAGGCATTGACAACAGTATGCCGTTTTATGTTAATGAAAATCTAACTACGCACAATTATAAATAAAAAGATAGAAGCATTTATCTGCCGCGCACACTATATGAAACATAGTATATATACAGCTAAACCATGACTCTAAACAAATTCTTTTTATAAATCAGCAACAGTTAATTACAATTTTTTCTCAAAATGAAGTTAAGCTATTAACATCAGTTAATACATCATCCAAAGACCCTCTCCATGAACGTCTCCATAGTACTTATTGGCCACCACTTATTTAAACTCATTTAACACTTTGTCCACTATGATTATATTTCACTAACACATTTTGCTACGATTTTGCTAGTATTACTGCTAATGAAATTGCTGTTTTAGATATGAGTACGTTAATTCACCATTATTCTTATACTTATCTGCTCTTTTGTCAATAAGTGAAAACTTACTTATATAGTGTTTTAGAATAACTTTTGTTTAATTTAAGTTAATTATAATTTCTAATCACCAATAAAATTTGCTTTTGTTATCTGCACAACTAATCATTGTGTTTTGATCGCTAAAGTCAAGTTGACTTAGTTTTGATGCAACATTCAATCTAATTAGACAGCACGATTTTAAGATCAGTTATTTCCAAGTGTAGTAAAAGCTATGACCAACAAAAATTTATAAATAAGCTTACTTGAATTGAGAGGATATTTCCCATTAACTTGAATAGCTACAGCACTTAACTGCGTGAATAGTTAAGACAGCTTTCATTGTATGCTACACATCTTGGCCAAACAAATGAAAGGACAACTGAAAATCTGCCACATTAATACACACAGATTAAGTTGTAAAATAGATGAGTTTCGTCTTACATTTGAGAATTCAAACTTCGATGTGAAATACATCTTCGGATTAACCTCAATGTTAAGGACATTGCCTTTAATAGAAATGGCTATAAGTTTTATCGAATCGCGGCGGTAGACTTGCTGTTTATGTCAAGACTTAAATAAGATGCAGTGTGAAAAGTCGATGTGGTAGACGAGATGATATGGAATTCATATATTTCAAATTTAATCATAATGACAGTAAGTTCCTCTTAGGCAAATCATACAGACCAATCGCATTGTAAGCTTACTCCTGTAATAGACACTGTAGGATATTAAAAAAAAAAAAAAA
>KK503045.1:0-64210 GCA_000688735.1 Glossina austeni | reverse complement strand
AACAAACTGAAAAGCGGGAAAAAATTAAGAAGGATCGCATAAAAATTATATATAAATACATTCAACGCGAATGTGCATTTCGCTCTGTTTTTTTTTATTTTGAAAAAAAAAAAACGTAATATAACCCGTGGAGAAGCAGTAAATGAAACATAAGGCGCAAAAATAAAGAGAATACCAGCTAAAGTAAAAAATAAAAAAAAAAATAAAGACTGAACACAAAAATTGGAGCAAGGCAGTTACGTGTGTTGGCGATCCGGAGTGACGACCTTTTTTTTTTGTTTTGCATATAATTTTCCTTGTAACAAGTTTTTTTTGTTAAAAATTATTGTTGTAATGTTGTTAGATCCTTCGACGATGATGATTTTTTTTTAGATTTAAAAATATAAAAAAAAACAAAATTTGTGAATTTATATTTTTTTCTTAGCTAATTTTCTTTTAAAAATACAATAAATATGTATTATTATTGAAATGCCTGAAAACTGGTGAGACTTCCTGGGGGGTGTGTGACTGAGGGGTGAGGGATAGGCAGAATAAATAAGGCACAATTATAAATTTTTTTTTGTTTCCTCCGTAAAGTATTCCAAATTCAATGTAAGCATTAGTTAAATTAATGAACCATTTGTAACAAAAAAAAAAAAATAATATTATCATGAATCTAGTTAAAATTTTTCTCACCCATCCCATCCGACGAGCCAGGCCGGTAACATGCGATAGGTTCTTGATAGATTAATGTAATAACAATTTTACTTCCTCGAAGAGTATATTTACCAAATACGTTACACTCCACTTTGTAGTAAAATATCCTTGTTCGTGCTAAGGATGTAATAGCACTTGTGGTAATAAATGGAACTATGGTAACAAGCTTTAGAACAATTGCAAATGCCCTGTTGGAATTATGCACAATTAATACCGCATCCAAGGTAGCCGCATGAAACAAACTTGCAGTTTTTATACCCATCATCAAAGGATGAAGGGTATATTTATTTTGTCAGAACTTTTGCAACGCCCAGAAGGAAGCATTAGAGAGCCCACAAAGTATGTATATTCTTGATCAGCATCAAATCCTAAATCGAATAAAGCATGTCCGTCTGTCCCTCTGTGTAATATCTGTTTTAAACATGTTTCTGGCCGTAAAAATGCAGCTATCGACTTCAAATTTGGCAGAAACATTGTAAGATTTTGCGCACAGATTGGTATTGAAAATGGACCAAAACGGTCAGAGGGTGCGCCCACAGCACCGCATAAACTGAAAACACCTCTTTTTCAAAAGGAATGGAAAATTGGTTTTTTGTTCATTACTCATAAACTCCATCAAATAAACGTAAAGAAATGTGAACGCATATTCTATGGGCGATGCTATAGTGTTTGTGTACAAAAGTGGAAAAAATTGACCACACCTACCCAATGTTATATTATATCACAATTTAATTGCCTTTCAGTACCTTTATAAAGTGCAGATACAAGCTTCAAAAACCCTCCCTGACGTTAGCGAAAATCGAAATATCGCCCATAAATTTGCAAAAGAATTTGGAATTAATTTAAACTTTTCAAAGGACACACATACAATGCTGACATGCCTATACGGCAAAAACTTTTATTTTGAAAATAGAAAAAATCAGCTGCGCCTACTCCATATTATAGACCATGAAAATTTGGAAATTTGCTGTGAGAAGCGTAGAATCGTGGTTCGGAATGTAAAAAAGGCGAAGTCTACCTACACTATTCATTACACAAAAAAAGAAAAGTGTGGAAAGAAATAAAGTAAGTTCAGCTATACAGACAGGGTTATTGATATCAATGCTTTAAATCGTAGTTTTACTAGTATGACTATTCTACTTGTTAATCATAATTTTTATCAGAACGAATGAAATTCCAGATGCAATTGTGCTGATAACTTCGAATTTAGGTATGCGCATGAAAGGCAAGTATTGAAAATTATGCTTTCGGCTAAGTCTTGCGCTATTGATATTGACAGTTTTAATTCAAAATTTGTTAAGATTTTTTGCCGCCAGTCATCGGATATATAACCCATATTTCCGACACCGTTCTAACCAGGTCGACATTTCCCACGCCTTGGGATTTTGCTAAAAGCGTTACAGTTCCAAAAGCAAATAATGAGCTTCGCACGATCGCAATTCTTCCATATATGTCAAACGCATATAAATACCTAATCGCTCGCCACTATGTAGACGAAAACAAGTTGATAACTTCAAGGCAAGCTAGTTATAGGCAGCGGTACAGTTGCGTCCCTACCTTGATAGATGATGCTGAAAAATTACAATTAGGTCTTTATGAAAACAAAATAGGCTTCCCAGTACTGCTAGGTCAATCAAAGACTTTTGATACACTGGTTTAGAAGATGTTTTGCATAAAGATTGATTTATTTTTTAATTTCTCCTCACCGGCTGCAAGCCTTGTCAATGCTTATCTTAGGTGTAGGTGCCAGTCTGTTGCTGATAAAGGAGTTTTTCTTTCGGAATCACTTTCCATTCAACGAAGAATGCCACAGGTGAAGAAAACTAATACAAAAGAATACAGATTGGAAGATTCAGTAGAGGATGTGAAATTATACCGTTGGGTGCACGTCCGTACGGTGTGCAATGCAAATTATCAGCAATGCAAGCAGATTTAAATTAGTTCTGTGTACATGTTATAAGAAACATCATGCATAGTAGTTCGCTTAAGTTAAATGCCAAATGAAACACACGATAAAAGCAAACGTTGCTGGTTCTACTTCGGTTTTACTTCAATGCAATTACTTATTTACCTGTGTTTATGTTAAGAATATACTTACACTATATCAAATATTAATTAATTATTATTAATTATTATTATTGCGTGAGTACTGCGCCGCAAGTGTACTTACTAGCGTCTGTCATTATACATAATGGTTTTAAATCTGCGTCCGGCATCAGAGTTGGCTTTACTAGTTCGCCGCTTAGGCATGTAATGCCTGATTACATGCTAGAGACCATTCAAATGCAGCTTTCTTTTTCCAATGCTACAAAACGTCTCATCCCGTCTGCATCGTTGGAATTTGACAATTTTTGATGACGTCACATTTACTATTCGTCGGGAAGTATTCCCATGTTACTACGTTTGTGACCTACAAATGCTATCTTGTGCATGAAGAAAGAATATTTCTCTGGATTTAATTTCAAATTGTGTCGCTTACACAATTACAAGACATATCTTAAATTTTATTATATGCTTCTCCGAATTCCCAATTGTTACTCAATCGTCCATATAAAAAAAGCTAGCGAAGATTTTAAATTGGAGAAAGCGAGGGTTGCTATGCGCTGAAATGAGCTTGGCGATATATTTAGTACGTATGGAAGTTGCGTATAGCGATTTGAACAATTTCTCGTTGACAGAAACGTTATATTTTGAGAGTTTTGTTCAACTTCGATTTGGTGACCAGTGCAAAACATGAAAAATGTTTTATTCTATCTAATTATATAGTATATATTATTATATTGTTTTGTACATTTTTTAAAAGCGTCGGCACCAATGCCTACCAACAATGTCACTGTAAAATTGAGTGGTGTGGGTTTCACTTCTATAAAATTACCCAAGCTGACATTGAAATAATGTATACTGTTGTACGACAATTCATGTCGCATGTTTTCCAATTATTGGTTGTGCTGTTGCACAGTGTTGTGCTCACGGACTATCGAAACTTTGTTACCGTCCTCTGATAGTCCCCAATGAGTGTGGTTGTTCATTTTCCAGAGGGTGAAGTATGACTGTCCGGGTTCCACTTAAAACTGTTAATACCGTTAGCGAATATATATTAGAGTTTACTATTTTAACATTGTTAATGACGTTCTTGTTAGGGTTATGAAGTTTCGTTTATTTAGCTCCTATATAGAATAAAAACAAAAAGAGGCGCTTATAATGCACTGTTTCCTACTCGTATTTAGAGAAATTTTAATACAACCTTGTACTGTTTCTAAAGTATCTTTTATAAGAAGCCTTAAAACACTGCTCACTTATTATTCATTTTCGAATAACAGCTGTACTTATTTAAAATATAACTTTAGCATAAATTTAATATTATAAACTTCAATATGTTATCTATATATATTATATATGCTATATTTGTTGAATATTTCATTTAGATTATACTTGCTGTGCACCTTATACCATGAGATTGGGTGCCTTTTGTTATTTCACTTTTAGCTTTAGAAGTTACAATATTTCTGGTTCTGATTCCTCTCTTTTTTGTTTCGGGTAGAAAATTTTTGTAACGCGCATTAAAAACACGATGACTGTAAACCTTAACTGTCTGTCTGATGAAACATATAATCGGAAACAGACTTCAACAATTTGTTTAAAGCAATTGAATATTGCCACTTAATTAGGATCGGTAGTAAGTGCCTTTACTGAGCTAGCTAGTTCGGAAATGTGGAGAGGGGTTTATATTTTGACACTTCTTAGACACTTACAACTAGAAAAAGAGCACGTACTTATCCTTAAAGCGCGGATGGATGAAATCTAGTTTACCGAAGTTACCGAGGCATACCCTATGCCTTGGGCCATTCTTCACCTTTCCCTACATAATGGTCTCCTTCGTCCCATGATGTCTATAGGAGACCAAAAACTTGGATGCGAAGACCCCTAATCCTACTTTCCTCTCATAAAACAATAAAATTTAGTTAATTGAAAATTTTTGTATTCTTATTTCATTTTATCTTTTTTTTTAAGTATTTTATATGATACCAACAGAAATATACCATTAAATTTATACAGTGAAATTAATATTTTTACAAGAAAAAGAAATAATAAATTGTTTAGTTAATAAACCAAAAACATGTAAGTGTTTACTCTTTAAATAATATATATGCAATGTAAGTGCATTTCATTTTAACTAAACTTATGATATTATAAAATTTTTCTTTTGTTTTTCGCATATTGTTAAATACAAAATATAGAATAAAAACCTGTTGATTCAGCTGCCATCATGATTATTCTCCCTGCTCTAATATGTTTTCTGCGTTCCGGAATTTTTTTATTGGTTTTATAAAGATGATAAAAATGAAATTGCTTTGTGAGATATATTGAAGCGACAAACAAAAGTCAATTGAGATTCATATATGAATGAATTCCGTTAACTCTTATAAATTTCTAACTTCTTCATTTTGTAACGCTGCTTTCTTTTTTTTTCTTCCTTTAATTGTTAATGTAAATTTTAAATGTATTTTTACGTTGATCAATTTTACTTTATTTTTCAATAAAAAGAAAAAAATTCTGTGTACCACTTACACTAAGCAACACTATTGCTCGTGTACGATTAGCATATGTCTCTTTAAAATGACATAAACAACAACAACAAAGCAAAAACAGTAACAAGAGAGATCATGAATTTTATATATCTATTTCTCCTTTGGCTTAGTTCTCATGTTATCTAGATCTACTTCATTTGAAGGACAGAAAAAGAAATGCAACCACATAAGATTACTCCTTAATATATATATGAAGACGTAAATTTCTATGCATTTGACTGGTTCCTTCGTTTCTGAAATTTTTTATTTATTTTTACACCAGTCCTTGTTGTTTTTGTGTCTATCAATTAGTTGAAAAATTCACTTTTCAATAAATAAAACTAAGTGATTGACCAAAGCTCCATTCATAAAGAAAAATTTTTACCATCTCTCACCATTTTCTGTTTTCTTATCATACACAACCAAACGTATGGTGTCTCTCGTTTTCGAAGCACATGTACGAAACGAAACTCCAAGGCTATTGCAGATTTTTTTTTCACGTCTTCAAGTTTTTCAAGTTTTTTTTAGTTTTCCAGCCAAAAATTTCACCACCTTAATTTTACCAGTCCACATCGGTCAATCTCCAATTTTTTTTCCACCAATTGCCGCTTCCCTCTTCTCAAAACTGTCTCCTTTTAATCGCATGTGAAGTAAACAGCCACTTTCACACAGGGTTGTGTTTTTAACAAATAATCTTACACAATCACGTGTCACAGTATCTTATCTTTTGTTGCGTGTTTTTACCAATCACTCTTTTCTTGTGTTTGATTCAAGAATTTTGAATTATTCATAAACAATTGTGAGTATGTTTCATTATTTTAATTGTGAATTGAAGAAAATGCCTGAATTATGGATATATTTGCAGTAGCACTTTCATCAAGTATCCGGGTACGTTCAAAGTTGCTCCACTTAGTTTGATTTGCGACAACGTTGGGGTCGAAAAAAGATTTTTGATTGATGGCCACGTAATGTCCCTTCTCTATTATTTCAATTTTAAGGCATAGACATTGGAAAGAACCACGATACTATTAAACGCCATTGCTTTAGGTGTGGCTGCGTCGTGTGGTCTAGGACGCTTTGTACAAAAAAGTCATCTGACTGCAATTATTTCTGTCGCGGCTACCACGTGAAACACAAATATGCTTTCTTGTTAACTAGTGATTATTGACTAAATGTTTATTCTTAAATTATTCTTTATTATTATGTAGTTTATTATCTAGTTTTCCCGAATATTCTTACACTATTGTATTTTAATAGTATATATGACTACGTTTCTAGATTATCTTATTTATGTTATCTAGGTTATTAGCTGTTACCATGATATCAATGAATAAAAAGTATTACGTTGCAGCTAAAAGCGTGCATGAAACAATAACGCTACAGTACACACAAGCAGTGTGATGCATATGCAGATGTGTATATGCCCATATGCAAAGCATTAGTAGGAATTATATTACGTGTATAGATCACCATTATTCAAATATATTGGACATCATCTGCTGTAACACGAAACTAAATTTCAAAAGTAGAATGATGATATTTACTTAAGAAATGAAATCAACTAACATTTGTCTCAAGTGTATACACAAAACCTATAAAAACTACTAATTACCATACCAATTTTTATACACATGCATTTATTTACACTATTATAAATGGTACAAAATAACGGAGAGAATGTATTTTCATTACCCTAAAGGCAAAGTTAACGAAATATATAGACGTTCCAACATTTTGTTCAAAATTGAGATTAGGGGATTCTTAGAGACTTCTTGTGTATCTGTTTTCAATAACAATAGTAACGCTGTCAACTAGTCCGATTTGCAGTCTTTCTCTTTCATTCCAATTATTTATGTGGACAAAAATTCGGTTGATTGTTTCTTGATATGACGTCGCATTCTCTCAAACGTTTGCAAACCAGAAGCATGCAAAGATCTGTGTTTTTAAGCAACTATGTGCTACGGTGTTCGTATAAGTGCGTATATACGAAAAAGACCAAACAGCTGGTATTTATTTAGGATATATAGTTTGTTTTATTGTTTTACCATTTATTTTAAAGTGTTGAAGAATTCTAAATTCAATATTCGCGAAATGCTTTGACAAATTGCATTGAAAATTTTCATATCCACATATATGAAGAAATTTTTTATTACAAAGATATTTTTTTATACAGCGATATCACCATGTGATAACAGGATTCCCATACAATGCCTATGTTATTGTATGAGACAGCCGACAAAATAAGAGAGTCACGCTTGGAGTATCTATATAGGTGTCCAGGCATCTCACAGCTATTTCCGACCCGGTCGCCAGCAATATAGTGCCTAGCTAAAGCGAATGGCGCGGCTACCCGGTCGTAAGCACGCCTCATTTAATTATTGAAACATAAGTTATGGTTTATTCCTTAGGATTTGGGTATTTATGTACATTTTTATGGTTCTTACAATAGAATTCTGGAATTCAAAGAGCAACCATGTAAATACAGCAGATTAACCTTAAATAAACTTACGGTTAAACGACCAACGGTACTGCTACTATATAGGTCAAGCTACTTCCAAAATGGTAGCTAAACACACTTTGGAACTCTGGGGAATGTCTCATATATTAGCCATGTGGTGGCCAACCGTACAGTAAATAAAATTCATTCAGGTCACACTATTGGCCACGACGTTGTCCAATCGGAATAAGGAACTTGCACTGTTCAGACGAAACCTAAAATTCTCATTGTCATATACCTATTGCTTCTGAGTCTCTGAGATTAGAGTGCAAGGAGCCTATACACGTAGTGTGCTTCAATTCTTTAGACAAGTCAGAAAAGTCCGTCGTTTGTGGGTATTTTTTTTCACGCAGAAATCCAGTTAGAAATCCGTGACTTGGAAACTGGAATCTCCAACGACGTCTAATGCTAAAGTCGGGATGATTTTTCACGAACGAAACATCACCGATGAGCTCGAAATCAGTCCTCCACTTTTCTCCAGCCGGATTATTATAAGGTATGGACATGTTCCTTCAAAGCGTCTTAAGCTCCCTAAAATTTCATCTCTCTACTTCATCAATACTTAACCCGGCAGTGGGCAATAATTGCAAACTTATGCTGAAATTATACTAATACACAATTCTTCTACGACCAGGGCACCAAAACCTATGTCGCGTCGGAGACTGGCGGGCAATTACCAACACCAACATTATGTCCCCATCAACTAATCACTCTCATAACGCTTTCATCGTGTTCTTCATTTAATTTCCCAGGCCTGGTTTTCACCAAGATAAACAGGTCATCTGCATATGCAGAGAAATCAAGTATTCCCTTAACTTCTCCACATGTGCCTCCTAGCTGACTCAATAAACGATCCATCATAATGTTCCATATAAATCTTCCACTGATCCTTGGATCCTTGACGGATCCTTGTGGGTAACCTCTAACCACATATCTGAGGACAATGTCGTTTCTGCCGACAATACAAGCACGTCTCTGTGAGAAATAGCTTGCCCAGAGTTTAATTTCCAGGCAGGTTAACTCTCTTAGCCTGGCAAGCATATTGTTGCAATTAAGATGGTCAAACACATCATAAAAGTCGATAAATATATCTCTATCCCTGACACATGTCCATCATCCTCCATACAGAGACTCTTGCCGAAGCCAAACTGCCTATCAGAGAGGCTAAGAATAGAAATCATCTGAAGCCGCTCTACCATTATCCTCTCCAGAAATTTTCCAAGCACTGGAAGGACGCTGATACCCCAATAAGACAAAGCATCGCTTTTCCTCAGGGAAGAATGTTCCCATTAACGCGTCCAGACACTCCCTTCAGGTGGATAGTACTTCATGTGAAGTACGAATACTACTTATCTCTAAGGATTTTCTCCCCTCGATAACACGCTAGGTTTGACCCCAAGCGTCATCGCAATTTCGGGAGACAAAGTTTCTCCAGTCATTCTCTTTAGTCTCCATAAGCCTCCACTTGTAGTCATTGAAGCGTTGCCTCAATTCGGTTCCTAGCTGAACGGGATTAGACCCCCTTGCCCGCTGGAACTGCCTTCTAAGGCGGCGGACGGCCTTTCTTTTCTCGGACCGACTACGTGTCCACCACTTAACCCTTCTTTGATTTACCTCGTGGCATCACGCGAGGAGCAAGTCGTTGACACTCCAGACCGATTCAGCTACGTGGTTTACTTGTTCATGTTTCCGCTGAATGTCCCCAAGCGGCACCTTGGTGATCGCGTTCCGAACAATATTGATCTTGCTGTCAGCATCTGCCCATACTTTCAACACAAAGCAGACCCTGTCATCAAACTCTTGGCCACTAGAGAATAACCCTTTAAATTCATCTTGTACAAATTATCTATAAAACGGACGGACTTAGCTTTTGATGGACGAACTGATCCAAAACCCTCGGGCCTAATTTGCAGAAACGTCAAGCCTGACTTCATTAAGCTTTGCGTTGGCCACAATGTTCTCCCTCTCCGCAACGAATGGCGTTTGGACAACAGTCCCACCGCCGCGGATAAGTTTAATACCGTGAACTCTAACGCCTAACGTAAGTCCCACCTGTTCTACGACCTTTTAAACCACCTCCGTAGGTATGTCCGCAGTATTCTTACCACGAACAACCACAGACCAGACCACTGGTTTCGGCGTTGCAACATTCCGTGCAGCCTCAACAACAGGAAGTGGGGCCGACGGATTTGGTGGACGCCCCACCCAAGCAAGTGGCAGATGTAAAACAGCCACCGCCTTTCTCCAACTTTTCTATGTGGCCTCTAAGGCGGGCCTTTTCAGCCACAAACATCCTAAAATCAACAGTCGTTCGAACTAGAAGAGACACGTTAGTACAATACTGAAATCCTACAATCAACGTCTCGAGAGAGGGGCGGTATTTCAACAATCGCTTCTCGTGTGATGATACGAAATCGTCTTCCATTTTGTCTTACCAGACTCTCTGGCTCAAACAAGAAGTGCTAGACTAAATTAAACTAAGATACAGTAGATTTAATCACATCAAATTTAATTAGTCATAAAAAAAAAAGACTAATGACGGTAATGTGTTGAATAGATGTTTCAGATAAAATCTAGCAAAGTTGAATATGACACCCTCAATGAAAGCCAAAACGAGTGAGATTCCCAGTCTTTGATGCAATTTTGGCTTGCTCTTGTTTTTCTAGACATTGTCCTTCTTCCTCAGTAAGCAACTGGCACAATCAGACATTTCACGGAGTTTTTCCTCTCTTCTTCAGTATGCAACCGTCATGCCTGATACATCCCGAAAAGTTTCATATTGAGTAATATCATTATTACTAATATTACTTGACTTTCTCCTTGGTAAACATTCTACTTGGTTGGAGACTGAATTTCTATACTCAAAATGAATTCTTTTATGCCAGTCACGTGTAAATTTTCTAATAGCAAACTTTTTGAATAATTCTTGTGAGCATAATATTGTAGCAACGAATGACAGTGTGCGTTATAATAATAATTGCCCCAATTAATAAATATATCGCCTGTCCAACATTTTCGCATAAATAGCAAAGTCTTCAGTGCATATTTCCTGAGAAAAATAGAATTCAAATAGCTGAGATACACCGTAGCGTTTGTGCAGTCAGCCCTGTAAATGTAAATGCCTTATGGAAACTTTGGATACGCCGGCGAGTGAGTCCGCAGTGTAGTGACACGTTCCACAACATGAAAATCTCCCTTTATTTGTCTATTTTATGAATCACGGCGCGTTATATTATGTAGTAATCCTCGTAAAGTCTCAAAAACTACTAGCTCTAAAAAACAAATCTATGCAAATGGAAACAAAAACGTATGGTTTTAGTAACAAATATATATCAAACAAAATAAATATAGAAAATCAACATATGGAAAAGAACAATAAAAAGATTAATGTGAAAACACTGTGGTTGGGCAGTAAGTATTTCTCGCACTCACACAAGTATTCCTATACCAGGAATGGATTTAAAGGCAAAAAACAGAATTGTTGTTTGTCCTCGAAAATCAGGAAAACTGAGTCAGTACGCTTTGCAAGTTTTTTTTGTTTGGACGCTTTTCTATATTAACATTAGGAGTCTGCAATGCAAATTATGCTTTTCAGTAGTATGGAATTCAGCGCGTGGACAACGAATATTGAACAACAAATTTGGAGACCCGCACCTAATAGCCTAAACCTTAGGACTCAAATATTGTTTTGCTAATCTTTATTCCCTTAGTCTGCTTAAATTTTACGACATTACCGAGAACGAAAGATTATTAATTGTTCTATAATTTTAGAAATTAGACATTCATATTCAAACTTTAATAAAACAATTTAAAAAATCGCTTTTAAATTGAACAATTATTTGTCCTTATTACCATTTTCAATTTCTAAAAGATAATAAGGACTAGAACTTGATTTCATGTAATGTAAAAAGGTACGTTTTTTCTTTGTGTTTGATTCTTTGCACACTTATAAAACTACGTGATTTGCCAATTCTCACAAAGTCTCGTAAAATCTCAGCAAAATTAAAGTGCCATCCCGAAAACATAAATAAAGAACAAATGTGCTTAAGACCTTTGGCTTCGAGAAAAAAGAGTGATTCTCTTGGGGTTGCCTACTGATGCAATAAAATATTATTATTATTACCATTTATTTAGAGCGAACAACTAAATTCTCGGCCTAAATGTAGCATGAGCACTAAAAACTACACACTATAAAAAGTATAACATTTTCACATTGTGGGTTACAAAATCCAATTTTTAGTCTGCATCAATAAGCCAGTGCATTTGATCCTAGTAAATACTTAATAAGTTTCTCCTTAAAGTAGCTTAATTAATATTTTACAAATCTCTGTATTTAATAGTTTAATTCGCGCCAAATGTCGAAAAAGGAAATCACAACCGGTAAAAGTAGCACTATGCTTTGAAAACATAAAAGTAGGAAATGGATCATATAAGATTATTTTATATTCCTTGTCGGACAGTGTGTTGTGACTGTGATGAAGTGCCTTGCTATTGTTTTATTTATTACATCCAGTCCTATTTCACTCATTGGAGAAGCAAGACTGTCTTTCACCAATACATTACTATTAAAATTACCCCAGATGATTACATGTGCTTGACCAAATGGTAACAAAGTACGTTTTTTTATAAAAGAGTCCAGATTAATTGAACAGTCAGGCGTATATATTATCATCGTAACTAACTCCAAGAAATATATATTGAATGTCATCCAGATCTATACTCACTCTGCATTTTATTTCGTTCCCAACATAAATGGCAACTCCTCAACGGTGAGTTAAACCGTTTGGTCGGTACAGTTTATAGCCGTCCATGTTAAAAACTATATCTGTGGAATGGGAGTTATCAATATTACAATATCTGAATATTGAAATATGTATCGAAACTCTGATATTTTATTGTTTAAACTCTAGACATTGATATGGGAAATTTTTAAGGGTTGTTTTACTTGCTCGCCCAGACGTGTATCATAAAATAAAAATTGTCCCTGCAATCGGCCACACAATTATATCCAGTGGTCATTTGACGTTCGAAATAATTCTGCAGTGCAGCTTTCCTTATTAAAACTCATATGGCGTTAGTTGTGGGCCATAGTTACTCACAAATACCTGAAGAATTTCAGACGTCAAAAATTTGACGTGTTTTTGAAATCGTCGACCCCATAGTTAGTAATATGATCTAAATTCCGACGCAGATTAAATAATTTACCGTTATGAAACTAAAAAGGAACTTAGCTAAAATATAACTTAATGTAAGGGTCTTACTTGAACTTTTATCACGTCTAGCTTCGTAGACTTGGGCAAAATGTTAAAGAGAAAAAATCATTAGACATTAAACTTACCAGAGACGTTAATCAAAATTGTTATATTCCAAGTTTTCGTTATTCTTGAACTTACTGCACCACTTTGTCTGTAATATATAGCTACTTCAATTTTCGATACCTATCTCTCTTCGTCTTTCTACCGTTCCTAATAATCTTATGTACTCTACGGTTATCTACCGTGAGCGGTCTTTTGACCCCTGAAAAATATATAAAATGTTATGACATTATCTATTTCTAAAAATAAATAAGTAAGTAAGAACTATTCGAGCGAATAAGAGGCAATTACCCAAACTTGCGAAACGAAATTTACAAAAGCGAACTCAACGTTATCTATGTTATCTATATCTATCTATAAATTACTTTTCAGTTTCGAGTCTTCTTTCTAATACAAACCTACGTATTCTATGCATTTGTATATATATTCCTAGAGCTCAAAAAAACAAGGATTTTTTAATTATTACATGATAATTATTTTGCACTTTATTGCCTACGCTAAATCCTGTTTTATTTATCAACTAGGAAAGAATATAACGTTTATTTTAAAAGATGTCATTTGCCCGCCTTCGATAGAAATAGGTATATAATATGGTTTAGTGTTAAAGCTAAGCGCACGTACAAGATCATCAACCTCCTTCGTTTGTTTGTCACATAGGGTTTGGCTGCTTCTAAGTCATTGACCACTTTTTGTTTATCTTCCACTCCATGTCCGTTACTCTGTTTCTAAATTTGTCTCGCCGTTATATTATTATCCACTTTCCTACTAAGCGCCTATTCTTCATTTCCATGTCACTTATATCACCAGCAATACATTGTATTCAATTAAAAGATTATTATTTATAAATATTAATGATGAGAGAAAAGACATAAAAGGAAAATATATTTAAAAGAAATGTATGTAAAGTGACTTATTTCCTTCGCGGCCATTCACAACAGCGAATTTTCATAATGTAGTTTTATGTTTGTCCGAATCAAGCGTCAGTTCTAGTCGACCATTACAATGTATATTTCCCTCAATAGCCACCATATTTCAAAAAATCTTTTGTCTTCTCTTCACTTCTTTGCGCATTTTATTAACATAAAGCACAAATAGCATAGCTCCGCAAAAGCGTATTTATATAGCTAAAATGTTAAGGTGTTTTTAATCATATTTTGGCGTTAAACTTCAACCGTATTTTTAATATAAATTTATATTTAGCAAAAATTCTAACGTAAGTTTTGATAGATTTTTAACGCAAATTTCTGGGTAGATTTTAATATATTTTTGAGAATAATTTCTAAGTAAGTATAAAATTTACGATTAGTTCCCATATAACGATTTATTTTGAAAAATTGTTTTGTAAATAATTGTGGAATAGTATTTAATGCTGGGCCGTGTCCCACTATAATCCCAGTGTTTATTATGCTACTGTTTCTTTGCTATTGTTATTACAAATGTCTTACGTAATGCTAACAATAGCAAGAATTATTAAAAGAAATCTGGATGGAAGCAATCTAACGCTATAATATATAGGCATATATGTCGATGTGCGATGTGCATTTTTATTAACAATTATAATAAATAAATAAAGAACTTAAATTAAACCGTATAAGAAACTTATGCAAACATCACAACACCGAAGCTTATAATGTACTTAAATATATAATACCCAGCATTAGGAGAAAAAGTGAAAAACAAAGAATTAAGATCTCAGTTATCTAAGCATGTTGCTGACGCATACCTCTCAAAGCTCAAGACATAAGGAAATCCTCGCACTTTATGTTTAGAATTGTATAAGTTTAAGAAATTGCGTACGTAGGCTTCTCCTTGATTGAACAAAATTGGAATAGGAAATTCCATTTCGGGATTAAAAAATAACATATAGCAGTTACGTGAACCGCCACGCTTATTTTTCTGAAATTATTATTAAACCGTACAGGACAGACGATGGAGTGAAATGGAACTGAGACAGAGAGAACTGACCAAAGCTGATTATAAACAATCGACAAAGAATTATCCATTTCTTTATAATCTAAATCCCAAGCAATGGCAAAAAAAAATTTCGTTTAAGAAAATAGGGGCAGATTAATATTAAATTTTGGTTATACAATTAATTGCCTAATGGAAAATTTAGAGCAACCAAGAAAGAGGGATCAAGACTATCTTCAGACAAAATAAAGGAATCAGTGCGAGATAAAGAAAAGCTAGTGTTGCAGCAGAAAGCTAAGTTTAGGAACTTATTGTTTACATTAAGTTGAAAGAGACCTAACCGATAAAAAAATATATATACATACAAGAAACATACATATATATATAAAACATATTTATATATATAAAACGGATTTCAGCTGAGCGCTCTATTACCCAGAGCCTACGTATAAATGCTTTAATAAAAGTGCTTTGAGACAAACTTCTGCAGGCATAATTTTAACAAACAAAGTCATCGTGTCAATAATTTTTAAAGACGCATCATCTCTCTGACCTAAGGAGATGAATTTGAAAATACTGTATTTGTGTAAATCACTCACAGTAAACGTACATGCAAATTTATTTTGATGTTATTGTTCTTGTTGCTATTTTTAAAAATTTTGTGGACATCGATTATCGATGGCGTTACCTAAATTTCATTTCCGAGTTTGGACCATCCAGGTTACATGTATGCACAAGAGATGCGAGAAACTCTTTATAAACTGTTAAATCAGGCGTAAGCAAAATAGTTCACCCTTTCCGTTAATATTGTTTGCTTTAAGTTAGCATTCGTTGTTTAGAATTACATCTCTAGGAGAAAGCAACTGCAAATTGAAAATAAAATAAACTGCAAACAAAATCGTTGATTTACAAACCGCTGAATCAAAACAAAAAATTTTAAAATTGTGAGTGGTAAATAAATTAATTCACCTTTTGTTTACTTTTTACTCCAATTGTTTCATTATTTCTCTTAATTCACCAATGCTGGTAATCAATTGTGTATCATCAATCTTTCCATACATCTCCATATATTGTCGCTATCATTACTAAAGAAAGAGAGGGAAAGAGAGAAAAAGACAGCGCGAAAAGGATCAACATAATGCTAACAGGCCTAATCCATTCTATTAAATAAACCAACAAATAAAAAATAATAATAAAATACTGTTATCAAATAGTAAAGTACGGTTGAGGAAAATATATATGTCAGGTGTAATGCTTCTTTAGCTCATATTGCGTGATTTTGTAACAGACGAACATCGAAATTGGCGAAAAAGGAAGGGCCCTGCGAGACGCTTCTAATCCTCTTACGTTTTCTGAAAAGTTGTAAGTAAACGATTTAATAAATTTGGCAACAATGTAAATTAATATATACGTGTTTTTATATGCACATTTTTGCAAAAGTTTCACGTTTCAAAAGACGCTTTTGACTACATTTTAGGAAAAAATGATGCGAGTAAGTTATTGTTGCACTTTTCATGTTCTTGTGACGCGTTACTTTACAAGAAACAATGATTGCAATATTCCTAACATTTGTTGAAGTGATTGGATACGCAGACGGAACCCATACGTTCGTAAGCACGCACAAAATGACGAGCTTTTCATAAACCGAAATGGCAAGCGTAGGCTGAATGCAACGGCGGTGTATATACACTGGTAAGGTTTGCGGCCACATGAAAATTATGGCAGTAAGCCTTTGATTTCCTGAATCAAAGTAAACTTATTTAAGCGACAATGTCCACCTTTCACTAGAACCGAAACCGACGTTTCGATGAAAAACGACACATTTCCTGCATTTTCAAATTTATTTGTATTGAAATAAAAGACACAAAGTATCAATCCGATTTAAGATTTTTTGCGAAAATTAAAACGTTGGCATCTATTTATATAATACAAAGATTGATTTCCATTACAGTTTAAAACATTCCACATTCTTTATAGATTAATTCATGGGTGCAATCATACATACTTTATATAAAATAAAAATAAAGAGATATACATTAAAATTCAAAGTTCAAGGTCACAATTGAAAGTTTTTCTAAGAAACGAAAATATGAAATTGTATGGGTTATATAAAATTATTTCACATCATTTCATTTTACTAAAAATTTTACATAATTTTGTTTTTATTCACGTTTCTATAAGTTTGTTACTGCTTGTATCATTGTAAATAAGCGCCCATTGGTCGTTAGTTTCCCATTATTGTTCCGAAATAAATTTCGAATGACAAAAGCCAAACATAACTCACAATCTAATGGCTTTCAAGTTACGCCGTTCGTAACTGATTAAGCCGGGTACACACAATTTTATAAATTTTACCAAATTTTCAATTATAAGTTGCAAATATTCACAGCCCAGAAACCTACATACTAGACTAGACATGACATGGACTTCGGGTGATTTGGTATATATATTTGTCAATATTAAAAACCAAAAACATTGAACAAGCTGGCGAAGTCTAGATGAACACTTGTTCTTTTGTTGCCAGCAATGTATAGGCGATTTTGACAGATCACTGTTGGCGACTTCCGCATTTTTTTTCGTAATGTAATTTCGATAACTAAATACCATACTATATTTTAAACTCCAACGAATGTGCCTTTCTACCAAAAGTAACTTGTAGCCATGTAATTTTTTTAAAACTTTACTTCCTAACTTTGCTCTATACTCCTATAGTGAAAATTCAAGTTTATCAATACCAAAGCCCAGATGCGCTTGAACTATGCTGCCTTCTGGAACAGCAGATATTAATTGGCATGTTTCGGTGTCACCACGCAGAAATAACTCTGATAAAGTGACTGTAAGTGTTTTAGTGGTATTAATTAGCATTATATCCACTTTTTTAATATCATTATACACTTTTGTCTTAGCAATCCAAAGACAGCGTCAACATTGGTATTTTCGTTTCGTTTCGTTTTTCTACAATATACATATGTGTTGTATATCAAAATTAATTAATTCTAAAAAAATTGCATTATGTTGAACCTTTAAAATAGATAATGTTGTAGTGATTTTTTGGTGCTTCTATTTGACTCGACGATTTGGTGTATTGAAAAAAATGGTTTATGCCAAATACTATAGTGTATAGTTCACAATTTATTTAACTATAAGGTTGTCTGCACAAATTTTGACAGGGAGATAGCCTTTGAACTATTTGTCGATTGTACAGTGATAAAGAATTCATAAGTTAACTCTTAATGCTAGCAAAGAAACAAATCACCACATGGGTTTCGATGGTGCAAACATGGCTTGCAAAAATCGCCAGAAAGGTTTGAAAGAGTGTTTCCAATAAAGCCCTGTTACAAGAAGTAAAACACGAAGACGTTTGATTAAGAGTTTATATTACTTATCATTAATTTACAAGAACAAACGAGAAATCATTATGCAGTACAGTATACAATCTGTTAATGAAACAAAATTTGACTACAGGATTCTTACTAAGTGGTTTTTAACTATAGCATAGATTGTCATACAAACATCTAATGCGTCTCTTAGTACGAGAGCTGAGAGCACTCAGCTATTTTATGAATAGTCGGCACCTTTTAACAGTGTGTGCCGAGTGCTTTATTTCATTTCAAATTCTACAGTGTTTGTTGAAAACCAAGCAATGTTTGTCAAACATATTGAATGGCGTTTTCTTTTCCTGTGATTTAAAACAGTACCAACACCATAACAAGAGGTAATTATTAGCATCAATTAAGAGTTCTACTAAGCTGGTACATCTGGAGTATGGCGTTTGTCCTTTAATTTTTTGATATCCTTTCGAAATGTTTAGTTCGTTCATGTGGTAAGTTTTTTTTTACCTTGTGATTAATTGGAAACATGACTGAAACCAATATGGAGAAAAATCTACCTTAATAATTTACTAAACTATCTACCTTCCGAGCTTTGTCTTCATTACGCGGTATGCGGATATTTTATATGGCGTCAACGCTTCGATGCGTTTTGTGCATGCCACATTGATTTATTAAATAACCGCAGTATTCTATTATCTAATATTTAATTCATTAAGAAATCGCTTTTTCCCAGTTAACTCTTATGATGTGTTTTTTCAACGTTTTAGAAGTTGTTCTCAACGCCCGCCACCCCGTGTTATAAAATAACGAAATATAATTTTTTCGAATTTTTCTAAAGATAAATAAGATAAAGAATTCGGGTATGACCGAATATAGTTATCCTACTTTTAAAGAACTGATTGGATTTTTAACGATGTTTCTGAGAAATTGTCATCCAAAATAAACCGGTTTGGCATCCATAGTTGATGAAGTGAACGAAATTGGCGTTATATTAAGTGAAATATTCCCATTATTATATTGTTACAAATTTACGCTTTTCTATGATACGGTCCGTATCACTAGATCTATTTCTAGATATTATTTTCAAGAGAAATGCACTTCAGAATTCTTTTAACTCCAAGTTTCTTTATTAACAATCTATTCTTTAAGGCTAAGATTATTTACATTTTACTTTGGCAATACTCTCGACTTCTCAACCTTGGTATCCTTTTTCGACTCAAATGTTCTCGTACGACTCCAATGTTCTCGTATGACTAAACTGCCTACCGCAAATAGTCTACTTATATGCATTTTTACAAGCATGTTATTATTACCTAACTTCATGGCTTCATTTTTAATCCGTTAATCTGGTTTTCTGCTAATCGTTTTCCTAGGCCGGCAGCTGTATGACGCGCCGCGCATGTGCACCTGGGTTTTTCCCCGCCTGCTTTTCTGCTTTCTTTATCGTCGGCCGCCAACTGCATGACGCGCCGCGAATATGCACTACGGAATTTGTTACTTGGGAAAAATCAATTAGTTAGTATTAACTGGATTTTCGTAACAATATTTGCTGGGTTGCATGAGGAACTTAGCTGTGTTATTTTTGCAATACAGAGTCGGAATAATTTGCCGAGCACTAAGAAATTAATTTCTAAAATATTACAGCAATAAGTAAGTCAAATGTCGGAATGACACAACAAGCGGTGTGTTTTCGGCAAATATGAAGGTGAGGCAAACTAAATCTAAATAAGCTTATGTAGAAAGATATAATTTTGTTTTATAAGCTAAAATTTGATTGCGAATTTGAATTGGTTTTCATTGTATTTAAATAATTTTATCGATAGTCCTACATATTTTTTGATGTACTCGTAAATACTGCAGCAGTTTTTCGTAGTTAGCCAGATGAATCGTCTTAAAAGATCTATAAAGGTGTATATTATAAGAGATTAGCAGGGCTCCGTAGAGTACAGAAGACGTAGGAATCTGATGAAGTTGTTTAGGCGTCTTAAACGAATATTAACTCCTCATAATGAAACTGAGAACGGGTCTATTTGTGTATACATACTCCATGTATGCATAGTTCTTATTTTCTTTTATTTATAATCTGATTGCAGTTTATTGTATATAACTAATACTTCGAATTGCACATAAAGGATTCTGCTTATAATCTCCCGCGCCGTTCGCTCATTCGTAATGTCATTTAATTTGTTTACGATTTAAAAGAGTCTCCGAATGGCGACAGAAGATACTGTACGTGCACGTCAGCATATTTTGTAGCAGACGTTATCTGGTACTGACATGGATAAACTTTCATTATGACCATCAAAGACACACAAAGACGTATATGCATAAAATAATGATTTCAGTATATGGGCAGCCGCTTTTGATTAATAACATCAGATAACATAAGAAAGGTCAATGGACAATTCATCAATAACATCCGATATACAGTCGATGCAATTATCCTAGCGTATAATATACAGAATGTGCAGACGATGGTTTAAGCTGTAAATGATCAAAGTACCAGCTTTGGGTTAAACCTAAATAACAGAAAAACCAAAATTTATGATCGTAAGCTGAGTGAAAAGTCTATATACAAACGGTACTCTATTAATTAACAACCAAATAACAAGATTGTGGAAAGGGTTTCAAACTTTGTATACCTTAAATCCATATTACACGAAGACTCTGACAGCGATGTGAAAATAAAAAGCAAAATAGGAATGGCTAGATTAGCGTACATGAAATACCAGAAAATTCGAACAAACCGGAGAATGAACTTATTGCTTCGCCTTCGTTTCATCAAATAGTTCATATGGTCAGTGCTCTCTTATGGTCCACAATCATGGACATTAAAAAGCAGTCCAATGAAAAGACTGGAAGCCTTTGAGATCTGGTGTTACGGTTGACTTCTTCAAAAATTATGGGTAGATCGCATACCCAATGTTGCAGTGTTGGAAAGAATAAACTCTGAGTGTGGGCTACTAAATTACATTGAAAAACTAAAAATTGCGTATCTTGAATGCATGGTACGTGGAGAAAAACATGAACTTCTATACTTAATAGTGGAAGGTCGTATCGAAAAACATGGAGGCTTGGGTAGAAAACAAATGCCGTGGTGGCATAATATTCGAAATCAGACCGAGCTGAGAGCCATCAGCGAAATTATACACAACAAGCACCCGATAAGACTTTTGTGCTTTAGTTAAATGCATGAAGTGCCTAAACACCATCTTAGCAAAAAATCCTTAATAGTTAACAGAAGTTTATGTGTTATTTGCTAAGAAGAGAAGTACGCATGGGTTCTGAATTCAAAACGAGTAAACAAATATAAGAGACGACTGTAGTGAAAATACAATCATAGTTTCTTTTGAATTGTTATTTATTTTAATTCTCTTGGTTGATTTTAAATTCTTACTTTACTTCTGACTTAACTGAACTGTGGTCAGTAACTTATATAATAAATTATTATGCTAACTTAAGCAAAGTAGTAGAATTAAAGTAGGCCATTACTAAAGTTACATGTAATGTATGTTATAGCTAAATTGGGTTATCTTAACTAGGTTATAGCTAGACTTGCATTATGAGGAAATACGTGAAAGTGTAAACTTAGCATAAATGATTAATAAACGGGTAGAGTGCGATAAATCGATAATGCTACAAGACGATTTTTCATGGGGACGATGTAATGCTTCCAATTGTACATACTCATATATATTTTTGTGTAAATTTTGGATACTTCTTTTGCTATTAGACTTGTTCACGTTTTATAAAATTTAATTTCAAGTTCTTAAGAGAGGTTGCATGAGCGAATAAGTTGGTTTTTCATGCTATTTAAATAATTGTATCCATTACGTCAAATATTTTTTTAAGTAGTTTTAAAATAATGTAACGAGGATACTTTTTAAAGTTAACCTACTTTGGAAGACGAATTTTGGTAAACTTTTAATAGTAAACAATCATCACCCGAATTATGGAAGCTAATATTAGCCAGATGTGAATCCACGCGGCTTACTCAAAAACTAGATTTGGTCGTGGAATAAGAAGGATAATATTTCGTTTAAATGAACCTGGCAGCCCTGGCAAGAATAAAATTTTTCATAAAATTTAAAAAGATTATAATCGGGTACGACTTTGTCCAATACAACTCTTCACATATTTTCGGCATAAAATACATAAAGTTATAACTTCTTTCCATGTAAAGCATCCCAAGCCTAAAACATAAACGGATTCACTCTAATTTTCCAGATTTAATGTATTTGTCAAACATATGATTATTCTTTCCATAATTCCATTACAAAGCGCTAAAAATTACACTTTTAGCATAAAGAGGCTTAGATTTTATGAACGCTCTTGTACAAGGTGGAGTCCAAAAAAACCTAAGCCTAGATCTCATTTCTATATCAAACTACTATTCGAGATCAATTTTGATTATGAAAAATTAATAAATAAGCAGTGTTACCACACATAGGGTTATTTTTCGTAGGTATGACTATATAGAAGCGTGTGCAAAAAACGGGCTTATAAGTTGCACCTTTTGCACATCAATTTAGTATGCCAAAATACTAGTTGTCCAAAAAGTTTGGACATTGAAAATTTTTTTCCTACAACAATTTTGTCAAAACAACTAGTCGTGAAACAAAATAGTCTCGTTTCAAATGTCTCCAAGATGGTCATATGTAAATCCAATGTCAAGAATATCCCACTTAAAATACTGTGCGAATGAAAGTCGTGTATGTGTTCAAAATATTGCTTTGCTCAAAGCCCCAAGAACCAATGTACACCTAAGGAGAGTGCCTTGGCTAGCATGGTCAATTTTGAAGGCAAAGATTACAGAAAAGCAGTTTCGATTTTGTAATCAATGTATGAATATCACTTTCGCGCTCTGCATTGACGGGTAATCAAAGTTTTGTTGTTCACTAATAAAGTTCTTTTGTATTCCCATTTGAAAGCTGTAGTATGATTTTTTTAACTTTTTTTACAAATTAATTTTTAAAAAGGAACTTGTTATAAACTTTTACATTATTAAAGATAAATATAATTCCTCACCCTCACTACAACCAGTTCAGTATTTTATCACTGAAACCTCTCGTTGGAGGCTTGGTGATATAAGGCAAGGAAAATACCCAACTAGTGAGCTTAATTAGAGCTTGAGAAAACATCATTTAGTTTCCCTGGTCTACATAATTACGGTTTGCTACCTAAATATTTTGTAGTACCGGCCCTCACGAACCAAGTGAACCAAATTGCCTCGACTTCCATAATATTTTTGAAATTGTTAGAGGTCGACAATATCTTCGCAGATTATTTTGTAGGCACTGAATTGAAAAGTGATAATTTGCCACTTGTGTCGACCTATTTGAAGGTAGTAAGAAAGTGCCAAACACATTGATGTCGTTCCTATAAAAATTTCTTTACATAGCAAACTTATAGTGCATTACACGGAAAAGAAATTGATAACTGAAATCTATTTCATTCATACATATTGTTTTTGATACATATTTGAGAAAAAATTTTCTGTATTGAAAATTATTTTTAATCAAGTACGTATTGGCCATTATTACCTATGATCTTTTGCCCTTGTTGGGGTAGCTTCATAATTCCATCGGTGTTGAACTTCTGTGCTTGATCGTCGAAAAACTTGCCCAAGTGTTTTTCAGCGATGCTTCCGTGGGTCTAATTTTTACTATCATGAGAGTTTTGCAGAGAACGAAACCAATGGCAATCAGACGGTGCAAGGTCCAGACTATATGATAGATGCATCAAAACTTCCCAACCAAGTTCGGAGTGGTCGAAAACGTACGTTGTCGCACATTGTCACGATGGAGCACAACTTGCTTTCCATTGGCCAATTGTGGTCGGTCTTTCTGGATTGTCTCGGTTGAGTTGTACGCAGTACAGAAGCACAGGGGTTTTCCCAGGTTGCAGCAGCTCATAATGGAGAACTTCCTTCCAATCCCACCAAACACTCAACCTAGCCTTGTTTGAAGAGGTTTGCGGTGGGTCACCAGCCTCTGACCATAATAGCTTCCATTTAATATTCTTGCATTCCACCCATTTTTCATCGCCTGTAGTAGTAGTGTTTCGTTTGAAAAGTCGTTCGATTTCGTTGCGTTTCAGCAGCATTTTACTGATGGTAATTCGGTCACCCAAATTTCTTTGCGTCACTTCATCTGGCACCCAAACATCGAGTTTCTTTTTGGAGCGTGCTCTTTTTAAATGATTCCAACCTGCCATGTGATTGATGTTTAATGCATCCACTAAGTCCTGGGAGCTTGGGTGCCGGTCTTGCTCCATCAGTCGCAAAATTTCATCGACTTTTTTAGTGACTGGCCAACTAGAACGAGTTATATCTTTGACATCGGAGTTTCTGGAACAGAATCGAGCAAACCGTTTCTAAGGCTCTCGTTCATTCACAACATTCTCACCATACTCTTCATAAGCGCGTTTTTACTTTTCCTCTAGTAAAAAGCGTCACGTAGCGTTTTTCTGCAGATATTTCATTCATTTTTAAAATCAATACAACTTTTTACACGAGCAAAGAATTAGAGAAGTGCCTTCACAAAAAATGTAAGCTGAGATATCATCTTTTGAGCACATTCGTGCGTTTGATTCAATCAAGTTCGTGTTGTCAGAAACTAATATAATGGGACCTAAAATAATACCAATGGCGAAATATATGAAAACGTCAACAGAAATGTGGAAATGTTTAGGAAATATATAGGATCATAAGTCAACAAGAAAGAAAATTGACTATGTTGTTAACAATGAAAATCCATAAATTTCCGACTTTTTAATTGATTTGAACGAGTTCCCGAAAATGTTAACCTTAAAATCAAGACTATTTTAAATCGGTGATAAGGATAAAATTAGTGACGGACATGCCCTGAAAGTCAAGCACATTAATAGAAAAAACTCTGAAAACTAAATTTTCCTTTTAATTGTCTGCGATGAGGAAAAACAGGTCATGAAGGAAAAGATTGTAAGATAATCAAAGCATATTTATGAAAATGCGTTTTTTTATAAAAAGAGCTCGTGCTTATCTACTAAATATTATGATCAATTTGGGTGCACATATGTACAATAAGTCTTTATTTGTTCGTATGGACAACAATTTTGATGGGAAAGTTTAATTAACTAACGAAAAGAAATTGGATCTAAAACTGTCAGCTTACATTAAAAGTGATAAATCAAAACGTGTAGATTTGCTAAATACTCCTTATATCCCCGAATTATGTTCCAATTTAATATCGATTGAAAAAGCTACACAAAACGGATGCAGGGTGATAATGAAAAAATTCGTAGCCGTTATTATAAGAAATAGACAAATTTTAATTGAAGTTAGAAAGACAAATGGATTTTACATAGTGGTTACTAACGTAACAAATAATAAAGCTCAAATAGTTCAAACTATCAGAGGAACTGATTTCGGTTTTTGGCACCGGAAGTATGGCTAGTTGAACGAAAATCAATTAAAAGAAATTAAAACAATAGATCTTGTCTAAGGAATGCCTAAATTACAAATATATGACATATCTCGTAATACATTTTTTCATGGAAGGCAGTTTCGTCTATCTTTTCCGCAAAAAAATAACAAGTCTTTTAATGAAATTTTAGAACTTATCTATACAGATTTGTGTGATCCAATAAAAATAGGCAGATGCACATATTTTGCAACGTTTATTCAAGGAAAATTTTCGTAACTTTTTGAGAAGGAAAAATGAATATTTAGAAAAATTCAAAAAAATTAAGAAACGCAAACCGGCACGAAAATAAAAGCGACACGCAGTGAACTCAGGAACTACGTTGTCAAAATTTGTCTGCATATTTGGGAAATTATGGCTGTGGAGTATACACCTCCGCCATATGGTGTTGCCGAGCGAATAAATAGCGCTTTAGTTGAAACGACAACAACTTACATGGTAGAAGCTAACCTACCACAATCTCTATCCGTATATTACAAATCGGGTTCCCACACGTTGGAACAATAAAACTCCAAAAAAAAAGAATTATGGAGCGGTTTATCTCCGTTTGTCCGACATTTTCTATAAATCGGGTGCAAAGCATTTGCATTGAATAAGAAATCGAGTGACTTTAAGTGGGAGTCTAGAAGTAATGAATATATTTCAATTGGTTATTCAGACAAATCCAAAGCTTACAGATGGCGAAAAGCGGGAACAAAAATAGTGATCAAAAGCAGAGATGTTAGATTTAGTAAAAATTAATTATATGCAAAGACAAATATCGCAGAACATACACAATTCTACGAGTTTTAAATAAGACCAGTATATAAAAATTTGAAAGACGTTAATGAAGTGGGGAATGAAATAGACATTTCAAAAATTTCAGAAAACACCTAAAACGATATTGAAACGAATATTACGTCCAAGTAGAGAACAGCAGAACATGGAATAGATTCTACCAAACGAAAGTTAAGATCTTCGACATTTGAAAATAATAAACATAATGTAAATAGAGAAGATATTATTGAAGAATATTATTGCAGATATTATTGATGCCAAAACGGTAGAAGAAGCATTATCACACGAACAACCTCAAGAATGTTATGACGCGATAAAAAATAAATATAACTCATTAATAAAGAATCGTACATGGGAAGGAGATTTACCCAAAAATCGCAACGCGGTAGGTTGTAAATGGACTTTCACATCTAAAATTAAACACGATAGAACTACTAATAAGAAAAAAGCAAGGCTAGTTGCTGAAGGATATTCTCAAAAATATGGATAAGACTATATAGACACGTTTACTGCTGCAGTTCGACAAACATCAATAAGGACATTATATGCATTAAGCGTGTTACTTACTTAAACTTGTTCGAGGTTAACAAGTATTAGTCACTTTATGCAAAGAGCAGCATGCAACAAAGTATCTTGGGATAATGTTTAAATTCCTTCAAGTTAATATAGAAGGGGGTAAAAAATCCCAGAGCTTGATGGGCCTAGTCTAGAAATCGGAAAAATAGATGAAACAAGCCACAACTTTGTTGGGGCGGAAGTGACTGAGATTACAATTTTTAGCTACCACTTCTATCTCCTCAACTAACATATATTTGGAGACAATCGCTTATAACTTAGCTGGTTGGGAAGAACACGTTAAAAAAATCTCTTCGCTAGTTATAATAGGTGGGGATTTCAATAGAGAGTCAAGAAAAAGGCATGGAAAGCAATCCGATAGAAGAAGCATTACGGACAGTGAAATGACTGCATCACTACTTTCCAAAGAGGAATACAGAGCACAATAATAGACAAAAGTATAATGTCTTTCGGATTGAAAGATCGGTGTACGTCTTCAATAGTGGAGAAAGCGAAGCCTTAACTGATCACCAGTATTTATTTTTTGACATGGAAAACAGGGAAGAACAACAAGCATATAGGAAGAAAAATGTAACGCAAGCAAACTGAACTACGGGACGAGCGTAGCAACTCTCTTGGTCGAAATATGTGATCTTTGACACACTAATCTACTTCGAAAAGAACATCAGAAGACTGTCGTTGGGTACATCGAACATACTTAAACAAGTCTATGCGAGGTTGGTATGGCAAGAATTGGAGGTCCCACCAGAAGGAAACCAATATGTTGGTGGAACGAAGAGTTTGGCAGCTGAGGGCCGAATGTCTAAAAGCCAAGAGGGGAGCGGCAAGAGCCGGAGGAGATGTTGATCACCTTAAATTTTACAGAAATGCGCGGAAACCACTCAGAGCGGCAATAAAAAATAAGGTGAAAGGAAATGCTTAAAAAATTGGGCGAAAATATAAACAACGATCAATAAGTCATATAGTATAGTCATATAGTATAATAACCCAAAAATTTGCCGTAGGAGATCTATACCAGGAATTACTGTTACCATTAGGGCGTATGCAATTATAGAAGAGCTGTTCGTAGCGACAAAGCAGCAGTCCAGAGTTATAATAGATTTACGAAGAATCTTGCCAATTAAATTAAATAAAACGATGTAACACAATTGGCTGAGCGGTTTCTGGTTTTATTAGAAAGACATGGTAAGCCGTTAGGTGGCACTGCCTTATATACACCACTTTGTGTCCTGAACAATGCGGGCAACCCCCTAGAAAAATTGCTGCTGTGAGATTACAAAAAGAGTTGAAGAGGCGAGGCGGCTTTTCTAGGCACTAGTCTAGCGTTATTAAACGACAATCGTCTATGGATGCTATTCAGGAAGTGGTCACGGCAGCACACAAGAGCAAGGATGCAAAATAATTTCGCGCTGTCATCACGTTAGATATCAGAGACGCCGTTAAGGCGGCTGGTTGGCAAACCACTATAAAAAATTTTAACGGCACGAGGCTTATCCCCATACTTGGTTAAAATGATGGCCATCAACTTATGTAATAGAAGCTTACTGTAGAGTAGCAAATGCTGGCTTACGCTATATAAGTCATTGGCTGCATCAGACCAAACTAAAGCTTGCCGTGGGGAAAAGTGAAGCTATGCTTTTGAGGGATAGAAGGGTGTTCCCAATACAAAAATAGAGATTGATAGGCACTGTATCGAAATCTGTCTCAATTTGAGATATTTTGGGGTACAATTAAAGCAATGGTAACTGCAACCACCATGTGCAAAATTATGCCAAACGCGAACAGACCAGAGAAAACGAGGCAAAAACTCCGCCGCACCAATTTGGGCGGCAAAAGTATTTTCTTATAGCCTCATGCGATGCGGCTATACGAAGAAGTGAATACTCAAAACTTCCTATATAATAAATATATCTTAGAAATCCTGCTTGCAAAACACAAACTTAATATAGTTGCTCTTAAATACACACATATCATTGAAAGGAATGTTCTTAGACTTACCAGGTTTCAAACTCCTCGACGGTAATAGAATGTTTGATTATGCAAAAGCGGGTATCGCTATTCTAACCAGCAATGGTTTAAATGTTTCTTTACGTTTGACTTCTTCTGGTATCCTGTACTTTCAGTGGCTAAAAATTCATTGTGGCCACCTTCTCACAATCACTAATATATACACAAACCGTAACATCAATCTCAATAAAAATTTGATTAACCAAATTAGACATGAAGGTGCTAGCCACTGTTTATGGTATCATTTCTGAAAGACCGCCGATGATTTGATCCCAACTGGTAAAAGCTATCAAGAAAAAATCTGCTTAACTGGCTTAATAATCCAATTGATAAATTGACAAGTCTGAGGTGTAAAGGCCTGATAGAAATTCCAAAACCGTCGCTCTCAGGGGTTCGAGATAATTTATGGACGGGTATACGGTACGATTAAGAGAAAGCACCAACAACAAATTAATTGCCACATGGAACAGCATCAATAATTTGAAAAGTCCAAAGGCATCAACTAACCCCAGTATTTTGTACCTTGATTTCGTGTCGAAGTTTATCTCCAACCCACCGGTAATAAGTTCGCCATTTGACTGGAGGGCAGCCATTACACCACCTAAACCTAAAAATTGAAAAACCCTTATCATTTAAAAAGCTATTGCCCCATCAAACGTTTGCCTATACTTTGCAAAATCCTGGAGAAAACATTTGCCAGGCGTCCTTCAAGGCACATCAGGTGTATGTTTACTAAACTGCAGAATGTCTTTTTACCAAGACCTGGTGTGCATTGTCATTGCCATCAACGGAATGCCTTATTCATGAGGAAACATTCATTGGTTATTTCGATACACATAGGAGAAGCTTTTGATACTGTGAACCTATTCCAAACCACCCTAGAGCTTAACGGATATGACGCTAGCCACAAAACCGCAAACACTTTTCTTGATAAGTGATAATATTGAGAAATAATGCAATAAGAATTGGATCAGCTCATTACACATGGAAAGCACTAATCATCATATATCACTTTATGAAATGCCTAGACACTTCACCGTATTTATAACATCCGACGTTTAGTTTGAATTTTTTTGTGTATCATATGATTTACTCATAAGATCTTTGGTCCTTTGGTTCTCACACTTGAAAAAAAATAGAAGAATCAACACAAGAAGAACACAAGGTGTACACTATCGATCTGTATAATTAAACCACAATATAAGTACAATACAACTATTATCGTGACGTTATCAACTAAATACAGCATCTTCACCATTTATAACACAGCCGGCCAGGTTCTTCACTGTATTTATTTTAAGTCTAAAGCATGTATATTTATAATTTGTTTAGTATGTAAACATTCATATATATACTTTCAAATCATTTAATCCGTCCCCTTTTCATTAATCAAGATTGTCTTTTTTGTTATTAAAAGTGATATGAATTAAAAGAAAAAGGTATAAAAATGTTGCAGCGTGTGTTTTTTTTTTTTTTTGGTCAAAGGAGAGGAACGTAGATTAGAGAGGTCATCGGACCCGACTTCGGGGTCTCCCATTGCAAATCTTGGTACCGTAGATAGGGTAGGATACAAAATTGCCCAAGGGCAATCCACCCATTCCGTAAGTAGGTTTCGTTAATCCGTCTATTCCTATAAGAGTAAAGCAAGTGTATTTCTTTTAGATGTAACCGTCTGTGGAGTGTCAGTGGGGCAAACATTGGTAGACTGTGATGAGTGAAGAGATCAGGTCATATGTTATAAGTAGCGCTTATGGCGAAGTTATTTAAGAAGAGTGTCATCAGTTTGACTGAGTATGCACATTAAAAAAGAGCTTGGAACACTGTAAGCCTAACGAACATGTTTGTATTTGAAGTGACAATACTGTCACGCGTTGCGTTCCCTCGTACGTAGATTATGTGACAGTGGCTACTTCATGCGAAAATATTATTTTGGATGTAACTAAAAATTGAAACAAATTTGCTGAAAGTATAAAACGTTGTCCCGCACTTTACAACTTAAATATCGAAATATTCATATAAGCGTGGGCAGGTTATATTGATAAACAGTTGCACTGAAGAGTTTTTAATTTGCTGGCAGCAGTTTCGCGTACGCGTAAATAACTTATTGTTCAGGTTCCTATACGATAAAAATGGCAGGACTATTATGGCTGGCTAAAACTGACCATTTCAAGCTGAAATTACAAACAGTCTCGAAGCGAACGGCTACATGTGATATTGCCACATTACTTAATCTGTCTGAGTTATTCTAGTACAGCAAAGGTCTTTATGCAAAAATTATGTCAACTGGATTTTGACAGGGACTACCCATTATTTTCCATGGTGGAGTTCTAATAAAAACACAAGTTCACATTTTTACAGACCCATCCGAAAAGACTTTTAGTGCAATTTCATACATTTGCTAGTAAACGAATAACTGTATGTCTATTTTTTGCAAAAATTCGAGTGATTCCTTTAACGCAACAAACACGAATTTGACTGAACACTTATGTGATACTAATAAGTATAATACGACCAAGACAGATTACTGATTTCCAAACTAAATTAAGAAAATTGGGACAGCATGAAGATGTCGGTAATCAAAATTTCATCACCAGTTTATCTCCTTTCATACTGCTTCCTTACAATGACATACTGGTAAAAAAATCAAAGCACTAAAAGAACAAAAACGGCGGTTCACACAGTTTATTATCATGCGACGAAGGTTCTGGCCATAAAAGGGTAAAATAACAGCAAAAATTGTTGTCCACAATTTTATACACAGCAAGAAGGGTCATCCCCAATTGTCTGAACAGATTATGGGAAATTTTTGAAAAGGAAGAGTCACTCCAGCAAGACTTTTTATCGACGCATGTGTTGATTATTGCGTCCACGGCGGAAATTGGTATTCCAAATCAAGCATGATTTCTGGAAACAGCTACACGAGTTACAACTGCAAGATAAATGGGAGAGCTCGTCTCCTAATGTCAGACCTGAAGATAAGGTCATCATAAAGGAAGACGATCTATTTGTTATGAAGCGGCCATTGAGGAGAATTGTTCACGTGCACTCCAGTGAAGAGAAAAACCACCCATACTGCGAACTATGCCTAAGGACGATAAGCATATAAGCCCGCCAAACATTACTGCATTTTCAGAACAATATCGCATGAGCCGTATATTACTTACCATGCTGATAACCTTATTTCTCAAACCTATGCTCATGCGCAAACATTTGCTGGTTAACAATTTCCCTGATGATCCAGGCTTATATTTCGAATGATTCGAAAGAACAAAACTGGTCACGACTGAATGGAAATTGGTGATATATTGTGATCTCGCACCATTTAAGTCAGAGTAAAACGCGTCTTCTTCAGGAGAGCAAATTTTGCAGCAGTTGTGTGTAGCAATTCTACGCTATCAGCTATGCAACGTTTTGATCAACAGTCGTAGTTAAACGAGAGCAAATTAATTTAAGAGGGAAAGTTGTTCACCAGTAGACGATTTAAAAGATCAACATAATCGGAAATGTTCATCGATCATTGTTTAGTGTTCTCACTTCAGATTATGCAGAAAAAATGGTGAAAACTATCAATGAATCAAAAGTAGAAAGTCATCAACTCTTACGACTTCTGAATAATCAAACGTTGACGTGTGATTCCACTATTAATATAATAGAGATGATTGGTCGGAGCAAAAAGTAAAAACATAACAAATTCCAACGGATTAATAATTCACAACTAGTTGAACTCTTATCAACTCAAGTGACATTAACGTCATTAATATTCAAAGAACCGAAGCTGAAATTGTAAATTATGCCACCTATGCTCATAATGGAACATCCACATCTTACATGACCTCATCAACTAAAAGTAGAACTCGTTCTAGTTAATTCTTATCTTGCATGCACTTCAAACCGAAGATAACAACTTAACCGAACTATACAAACTAATGACCCCTAAAAGAGCTGTAACCAAAACCGTGATCATGTACGAAATTAATTTACTTGTGGTTGACTTACTGTTCTTTGAAGAATTTTAGGTAGTTTCAGTTGTAACAGATTTGACGATTGAGACATTAGTCACCATCACACCAAATAATTCATACTTAGCCATTAACACACACAGAGATGAATACATTCCTTTTACTACTAATGGTATAACAAAGTGCCTCCTAACGAGAGACGACGTACACCTATGCAAAAACAAGCAATGCAAGTTCAGAAGGGGATCAGGTGTCAATTCTTGCGAAATCAACCTATTCAGCTATCGAAGTACAACTAGTTGCTAATTCGTCCGAACTCCAGGATAGACAATCTGGATCCCACTGAATCAGCAAAACAGATGGACATTTGCTGCCCATTAAGACACTAACATGTGAATCTTTTGCTGCGTGGAAAACGCCTTCGTCACATTGTAGGGTATTGCAGTAATGGAAATAGGATCTTTCTGTCTAATCAAACACTGTCTTATAACGATACGAGGTCGTTTTGAAGCATCAAACAGCTTACATGTTTTACACGCATGCTTCAAACACATTCATTCATTAGTCACCCAAAAGAAATTGAAGGAGTTTTTGACACCACAAATCAATACATAAAGTATTACACAACTTTACTAATCAAGCGATTTCTTAAAACAACTCCATGAATCGACCCTAATTCATTCTTCGCAATTTGTAAATTCTAACAGTCAATAGCACCGTGCAGTAAGTGTCTCTGTGCTTATGTCGTTCTTTCTTTTACTTATTTTGAAATTAGATGTCGCAGATATCTGAATCCAGCTATATCGAAATATATCATCTATCCATATACTTCATATATCTCATATCTCATCTCATTCATAACATTTTGAACAGTGTTCAAGGTGGGAGAGAATGTTAAGAACATCCTCTGTATAGAGACAAGCATATACAGTGTGAAGAACATAAGACAATTTTATTCAACACCTTAAATTTGATGATAAAATAAATAATTTTACAATATGCGTATCACTGTACATAATGCCTAATTTTTGTCCATAACAAAATAACACATGCAAACATAACAAGCGATTACATTACATTGCTCAACGATTGACTACAATTTAAATCATTATGGTGTTTTGTAAGCATATTCTTAACATTGTATATACTTATGTTACTAAATAAAAGAATTGTACGAATAATACTTTTGCTAATCTAAGAAAATTATTTCCTACGCGAAAAAATATCATTTCATTATTCCATAAACAGCTATTATATCCGTAGCCTCCAACCAAAACGCGTCTTTTCTGTTCAGCTTATAATTCCACACTTCCATACTTCTTATTCTAACTCGCACTGCTGTATTAATAACAAAGGGTCTGGTGAATGCACATATAATTAAACCACATAAACAATAATTCATTGTGTAACGTGGTGAAGGCATATAGCACTACTCTTCCTTTTAAATGATGTTGCAATTTATAATAAATAATTCGTCTAAGTCCCCTAAAATCGGGTGTTATGAATCGAGAAACTCCAGGTTTCTGTCTTTGACTGCGGCGAATGCCACTTTCGACTTATTCTTCATTACGTTGGATACTTTTGGATTGATCTTCTTCATAGTTTTCTTGATATTGCCTTTCTTCCCTTTGTGAAAGCGGATTAAACAAAGAAAAATGAATTTCAGATTTTCGTTGTTTTATTTTGAATCAGTTTAAGGTTTCAGTTTATTTACCTTTATTTACGTTTTATAGAAACTTTTAATGTTTGAACTTGATTAAGGGCTCGACCAATTTGACTAATTATTTTTGCAGGTATCCACACTCTCCGTTTTCCAAAATTTTGGACATATATAGTACCGTTGAATTACGTATATCATTTTTTAAAACGAGCTGTTTTTTATTCGATTCTTAAACTAATTGAGACCACAAATATATTTGGGTACAGCATCTCACGTTGAAAGTCCATCTTTGACATGTTTTACAATGTTGGATTTAAATGATCTTACAAAACGATCGACTAACCCGTTTGAAGGAAGATGAAAAGATACAATTATCATATGATCGACACCCATTTTGTTGCAAGAGTTATTAAAGCATTACGACGGTAATCGAGGTCCATTATCTGTCACAAGTGTTCTCGGTATACCTTCAATGGCAGCAATTGAAGATAAGAAATTAGAAGCGTCATCTGTTGTTGTGATGTGCAAGGCAATCACATAAGGAAATTGGGAATGGGCTTCGCTGAAAATGATCCACATTAAATTGAAGATTGGACCAACGAAGCCGGCGTGAATAAATTGAAAAATGCGTTTCCCATCGATTGTCAGCCAAGTTTCGCATTCTTTAGGCGGAGCAGGATTTTCCGTGTTACAAATATCACGTTGTGACGCTAATTCGCGAATCTCATCATCAATGTTTAACCACCATATATGCAGTCCAGCTGACTGTTTCATCTTAACTATGCCCCGACTGTCATTATGCAAAATAGATAACACGTTCCTTTTCAACGTTTCAGGAATAATTAATCGAATAAAATTTGTGCGTAAGCAAGTAATCTCCCGTGTATAGCAAAAGCATATGCAACATAAAATAACTGCGATTTGAAATCGTACCTTTTGGAATTTGTCGATATATGTAATCCTTTTGTTTAATAAAAACTATATTATGTACCTCAAAAAGGTCAATAGGTCGGATAGACACACGCGTCATAAAAAAGCTAGCTAGTTCGGCAATTCGGCTTGAAATCTTCGTTTGCGTTTTAGATTGGAATCAAAAGGCAAATCATCCAAAATGATTTTATTAGCAGCTACTTCGTTGTCGACAACGTCGTCGAAATCGATTGGTAATCTTAATAGAGCATTACCTTGACCTATCAAAATGATGGTCCATTACTTTTTCAGGAAGGCTGCTAATTGCTTCAAATCCTTTGGTGATTTCAATTCACTTACAACTTTTACTCTAGATTGATCATGTAATATGGCATTAGCTGTAATTATGCGGCCCAGATATTCTATTATCTCTTGTAAGAACATTGACAATTTTGCATAATAAATTTCATACAATTAGGTTTTAATATTTTCAATACGAAATATGTGACTTTGTAAAGTCGGAGCTGAAATAGTAATGTCATCCAAGTAATTTGCAAACTCTCCTATGCCAGAAGACACTTGTTCGACAATGTTTTGGAAAACCGCTGGCGCACTGGCAACTCCGTTAGTAACACGATAGTACTCGTAAGTTGGACTGGAGTGTTTACGATTATAATCTTCTTTGATTTTCATCAAGTCCGATTTGTAAATATACCCTCCTTTAAATCTACTTTTGGGAAGTATTGCGTGTAGAGTACATTGTAAGATAATGTTTCGCTAGCCGGTAACGGATGTTGATCAATATAAATTTGTGCATTGACAGCTTTTTTAAAATCTCCACAGACACGTAACGCACATTAGGTTAATTTACAAAAACTATAGAGGAGGCCCAATTGATGAATTGAAGGAAGGGAAGTAATTTGGTTTGACTCACTAAACTTTCAATTTCTTCTTTAAATTTTGGCAGCTATGCAAAATGTACCGATCTGGCTCTAAAAAATTTAAGCTTAGCGCTGTCTTTTAGATTTAAAGTTTGGACTCGCTGTTAGATTTGAATCGAAAATTTCACTATATTTGTCACAAATCTGTTTTATTATATTTGTGAAATCCAAAGAGACAGTTCCTTTTTCGAATCAACAACTATTTAAGTAACTTTCTTGGACATTCGGTTTTGACCCATTCTATGTGGTAATCTTTTTGAAGCGTATAATTTCGGCGAGTTGATATTTACATTAGTTCCTATATGGAAACTAGCGATGAAATAGTTATGAGGCAACATCTCAAAAGTTTGCAGTTATCAGATGAAATGATGAAATAGTTCTGATGAGATGGGCCATATGCTGCGCGCCACTTTCATTCACACATTAATTTATTTATTTATTTCAAGTTGGTTAGAAACCAACTAATAACTAGAAAAAATACCAAACAAACCAAAACTTTAAGCTAATATGACTAATAATAATAACAATACCAACGTAAGAAGCTTATTTAATTCTAGCCCTATACTGCCCATTTAATTATTTAAGTAATTACATTACCCATTTTGACATAAACCACATATACATCCAATTACATATACGGCAATTTTCAAATTACAACTATGTGAATTATAATAACACTACATTTTTAATTGTAGTAAGAGAATCAGTACACTGATCAAAGCGGTAATAATTTCTGTTACATAGCAAGCTAACCTGACCAAGTATATAATTCGTGCGATAATGAGAGAATCTCAAAGAAATATATTGTCATAAAGATCGACTCGGAACATTGGGGTCAACAATTTCTAATAGATAGAAACAGGAAAGACACCCCCGAATCAAGTTAACCATATAAACCAGCCCGATTATTCCCCGTCTTCTCACCAGTAAAGTCAGCCGTATCAGGTTAACTCTGTTTTCATATGGCGGAAGAATTCTAGCGGGATTCCATGGCAGAACAAAGAGAAGAGAATTTCTATGAACAAACACTATTCGATCAATGTCACATTAATAACAAGGTGTCCAAGTCACGACAGAATATTCCAAAATCGGACGAACAATCGCAGTGTGTAAAAATTTGCAAATGTACGGGTCATTAAACTCTTTTGCCGATCTTTTAATAAATCCCAGTTGACTTTATTAACAGAAAATTCAATGAGAAGGCTGAACTTACTGGAATCAAATAACACACCCAAATCTTTAACGTAAGATACGTTATCCAGCACATAATTGTTAATAATATAGCATCTAGGCCCAATAGAAGAACACTGCTAAAATTACATGGCATATTTTTGCCAGAAGACCAGTCATTCAAAAATGATAAATCGGGTTGTAGCCCATCATTGTCAAGCAATAAGTTAAGACTACAATAAGTTAATTATCCAATTTTTAGCTCATAACATTATTTGTGGTAAATTTTCCAAATATACAGTTTTACTTATTACTATATACTTTATATTCTTCTTAAGAGAAATACACGTCAACATTTTCACTTGAAGATTCTTTATTTACAATTATTTTCTTTAAGGATAGGATTATTTGCATTTTATTCTCGACTTCACAACTCTAATATTCTTTTTCGACTCAAATGTTCTTGTCCGACTGGCTCTGCCTTCCGCAAATAGTGTATTTATATACATTTTTACAAGCATATTACTATTACCTAAGTTCATGGCTTCATTTTTGATCTGTTAATCTTTTTCTTGCTTTTCCGCTAATCGTTTTCCTCGGCCGGCAGCTGTTTGACGCGCCACAAATGTGCACTTTGGTTTTCTCTCTCTAGGGAATTTATTATTTGGGAAAATCAACTAGTTGGAATGAAATGGATTTGAGATTTTCGGAACAATTTATATATATATACATTTTTCCTTTTAGGTTATTTAAGAATTTCTTTTTAAAACAATTATGAGTGTGTTGTCAGATACGATATACAGTCAAATTATTTTCGCTTTTGTCTAGTATATAAATAAACAAACACGTTTTTAATATTGTTGGTTTTTTCTCTTCTTTCCGTCTCAATTCTCGAATTATGTGTGTTTGCTTTCATAAGATTTCCTCTCTGACATTGGCAAACGCAAAAGTCACCTGAAGAGTTATGGCATCCGTATTTGGAAAATTACGCATGGTTGATATTACATTCATCAAATATCTTGAAAATGGACAAAGAATAAATTGCGGATATTATGTAGCATTATAAGTGCGTCTGAATGGTAAATTTGCAAATAAAGTACAAACTAGACCGGACACTTACTGAGTGATGCAATATTTAAAAAAATGATCCCGCACGAAATTTGTATAATTCCTTTGTATCGGTGGTTTCCTCAACTATTAAGAAAGTAATGAAGGCGAGTAAAAACTCTCGATGCGGAGCTCTCGCCGTCTTAAAGTAATGACGCATTATACAGCTGATTAAAGTTTCTGGGTAACAAATTAAAAAAAAATATCGCTTATGAGAAGATGGATAAAAACAGAAGAAAATGTGATGTTCGTTGTCTGTTTTGAAGATTCATAAGTAACAAGTTGGCTTTTAATCTTGTGCATACTGTGTACACTGACGCAGAGACAGGAATGTTTTTCGTTTGTAAACACATTTAATATAAGTTAATTTGGCTCGAAAAAGAAATGAAAAAGAGTATTTCGATGGCGATAATTGAACACATCAACTGCTGAATTCGTTCGACAAACCATCCACAAACGTATTTTTTCGACAGACAAGGAACGCCCAAGTTTTATTAAAGCCAACGCTGATCATGAACGCAATTTTTCTCATCAAAAAGCAGCGTTTAAGCAACAATCGAATTTCACACCACGCGTACAACACATCATAAGCAATCTACATGTAAGCAGGGTACTGAATATGTATGGTGCTAACTAGGTTTCATTCTCGAGTTACGAACTTAGAGTATACATAAGAGGTGCGAGAAACGCTCCCTCAAAATTTGCAAAGCAGGCGTAATCCTCTGCTCACGTATTAGTATTGGTTGTTTTAAGTTAGTTTTGGTTACTTAGAGCTACATTTATAAAAGAAAACAGTTGTAAATCGCAGATGAAATAAACTCCAAACAAAGTGATTTACTTACAAACAGCTGAACAAAAACAAAAATTTTAAATTTGTGAAAGGCAATTTACAACTAATTCTTTTTTTTTTTACTTTTTACTAAATCTTTACTTTCGCATTCACGCAGTGGAATTAAATCGATTCCTTCTTCTTTCCTTGGCTAGCTGTAACTTCCTGCTTATAGTCATCTTTAATTTCCATTAATAAGTGCACCATCGGCTCCCTAAGCAAATCCAAGATATCAAAGTTAGGAGCCTTTCCAAACTTTTTTTGCTCGCATCATAGGGTGAATACCTGGCAAAGAATAATTTTTTTTTGTTAATATATGAGTTATTTATGAATTTTGTATGTAATTATAGGTATTTTAAAAATAAAAATTAATAGATGCACTTACTTTCGTTTCTTAGTTGGAATGCCATTCTCTGTGTCGCAATCTATCACGTAAGGGCTTGTAAACATTTTATAAAAAACAATTCTGAATAAACCTTATATTACCTTGTATTACGATTGCACTTGATCTTTATATTATCATTCTACTCACACTTCTGTTCCACTTGTGGAAAAGAACTCGTCATTTGCAAAAGTTTTAGTTGAAGCGAAAAAATTGCCTGCATCGTTTTGTTATAAATTGTATAATTGTAAACAAATAAATGTCAATATGCCTTAATGTCTTAAGCGTGTCTCTCACAAGATAACTTGCGTGTTATATTTTCTAAAAATGTTTCTTTTTTTAAAAATCATCGGAATAGTCAATTTCTGCCATAAATTTTCCTTGAGTAAATTGCCAGATTTCATCCCGAAATAATATATGATTATAAGTTCTTAGGAAAATAATGTCGTCTCATTAATTCCCTTTATAGTCTAAATAACAATATATTTCTTAACCAGGTCAGATATCGGTTGTGGTGCAGATTGGCTCGTTTGTTTTACGGGTCATACAGAAAAAAACGGTGTCAACTATAGACTATAGTGGATTGAAAATAGAAAAGTTGCTGTTAGTATATATATATACAGGACGAATAAGGAATCACACCAATACCAAGTCACTATATTTCATTCCAAAGGCAAAACCATACCAAGAATAACGGAGAGTGAAGTTCACAGTAAAACAGCTTGAACTTCCGAATTAAGCTAATGAAAAAAGCCATAGGAGGAACATTGATTTAAACTCACGACATATTAAATTCGACGGACCAGGTAAAGGCCTCCCGGGCGAAAGTTTGATTTTTAAGATTAAGATATTGCGAGAACAACACCAAACTAGCTTCTAAAAATTGTGTGTCGAATCTTATTGTCTAGCAATTGGCAATGCGTACTGGCAGATTTTAGAATAACGTGAGGGTCATTCGATTTTCGCGCGCTCAAAAGAGAATGATTAAAACAGTATAAGTCAGTGGATTGTGTTTATGAGATAATTAGTGATCTCAAAATTGAAATCAATGTACAAAACAGCAAAAAAAGTTATTGCGAGAAGATAAGCGGTGTGGAAACAGATTAGCAAACATCTGATAATTCCTAGACAGACAAATATACACGGGGAGAAATGCAATGGCCTCTCAAAGGTCAGTCTCAATTTTATTTTGCCTTTAATTTGCGGCGCGTCAGGACACTTAGAATTTTCAAAAAAATCTCATCTTACGTTTATAACTAATGTCAACATTTGTCGTTTGTACACTTATTTGTTGTTTTTTGTACCCTTGTAGCCTACCATTGTTATCAACGACAACAAGTCAAATCATATTTGCTTACCCTTTTTCTTTAATAATACGTAATAGTAAATATCCTTCGCCATAAAATTTTTTCCTAATATTACAGAATGCTGTGTAGTATTTGGAAAGAACAAACAGCTTCAATTTAATATATTCATTCTCATATAATATTTTACATTTCACTTCGCTCGTAATATTCAAATGATTTCTATTTATATCGTAATACCCCAAATTCAGATTCGTATTCCCAAACACAAAGTATGAACATCAACGTCCTTTTCATATGCTCATTTATTTGCAATTTATGATTAAATGGGCCTATCTTAGATCTATGTTAGTTGTAGTCACCATTAAGAATACAGTTTTACAATTCTTATATTTATTATTCTATATTTGCGAAACGTATTTTAATCTCTGTAATGGCTAAACAATAAATAAAAATTATTGCAAATATATATACCTAGAATTATTTTCTAAGCGGTATGTGTAAATTATGGTATCTTTTCAGTCTATTTGTTTCTTCACTGTCGTGTAGTAAACCTATGGCGGGCAACTTCGAATGATGGTTAAGTTGATCAAGACATCGGCATTTTTCTTCTACTATGGATGTGCGTAAATTTTTATGAATATGTTTGTTCCTCATGAGCCATGGAGCTTTTGTGGTTAATCTTAGCGCTTTAAATCGGTAGCGTTGAAGAGTTTCAATGTTGGAGTCGCTCACAGTACCGAAAAGTTCTATGCCATAAGTTCAAATCGCTTTGTATTGCAACAATTCATTTTTATACTCTAGACCTCTTGTGATACAGGGTATATTAAATCAGTGCGGACATATGCAACACCCAGCAGGGCTTAAGATAGACCCATTTTTTATCACATCGATCGATTCGGAATCTTTTTCTAAATCGATTTAAGCCGGCTGATGTCTGCCCATGTGTTGTTGAGTTCAACCTACAAGCCGCAATTTTTTATGTATTTTGATCAAATTTGGTACACAGACGTACTTTGAGCCAAGGACGAACGCTATTGAAAATGGTTCAGATCTGTGTACTTTTTGTATCACCCTCTATGTAACGTCCTATTCTGAAAAGTTGTTATACGGAAAAAAATTGCAGTTTTCAAAATATCTCAGCAAAGGTGGCTGAGTAGTAGTAAATCGGTATGAAAACTTTGGACCGGCTGGAGCAAGTTTTTGAACCAATTCGCTTATAGCCGCTCTTACAGAAACTGAAGCTTTATTTGGTAAACAGGTCGAATTTTCAATATTTCGTGATGCAAATTGGCTCATAAGAGTAAATTGACAAAGAAATCTATCTCACCGAATTTCGACCGTCGGTCTAATTTTTGGATACCACCACATGTAAAGATTCTCGCGAAACGTAAACCGTTGTATGCCAAAAAAGCCTAATAGTAAATTTTTTTCGGATGAAAATTTGTTCATGATAGTAATTACATAAAAAAATTAAGTGGACCTAATTTCAGCCACATGAATCTAGTTTTGCCACACTTTATATAAGATATCCCATGAGTAGTAAGCCCTTTGGAAAAAGGCTTAATGTTCAATATTTTATGACTAAAATCAAATCATAGTAGTGTTTCAGCCCAAAAACTAATAGTAGGGTATATGGATCATACACGTTGATCTCTGTTTTATCCCAATGTATGTAGGCGGTATCATGAAACGCCAACTCGTTTATGGAGAGAAAATCAAACCTTCCAATATGCGGACTATCACGAAAATTATGGCTTTGAATGAAAATAATGTGTACTTTTTGGTGTATTATTACCAAAACGATCGAATAACTGCACTCGAGGAAGTTGTGTAGGGTATGTAAAGATCAGCGCTGCCCGACTATAATGTTCTTATTTGTTTCTTTAAACAATGAGTATGTATACAATTCTTGCCGCAAGATATTTGTGGAATTTTTTTCACTAAATAACCGAAGGAAAGGCAACGGGCACTTTAGTCGGTAACATTCGTGTAAAGTGTTAAAAAATAAACCCAAAATGAATATAAGTACGTGTTCAATAAATGACTTGTGCAAATTTCATTGAATGTAAAATCGATATGACCATAACGCATATGTATAAACGCGTATAAATAGAAGTTGTAATAAGTTGCTACGTTAACTATTGAAATTAGTGTACTTTAAAAAAATAAATAAATAAAACTTGTTAGGATTTTTAGAAACTCAAAAAATGCGTACAGACTCAAGTACGGTGCATATATTTTTTAAGAACTTTCGCTTTCCATTCTCTTCACCTCCATCCGAGAGTCACTTTTCGTTGGCTGCGTTTTGTTAAATAAAACTGGTAAATTGTTGTGGTTGGTATGTAGGGTGAATGCGATTTTGCGGATATTAATTTCGAGCAGAGAATGTGAATTCTTCATTGTCACAACCCCAGGCAAAACATCTGAGGGAATACCTGTAAGTAAAAAATAAAAAAGGAATAGCGTCCCGTTTAGGAATTTTTCGGTTCTGTGTTATTGTTTATTTGTTCTATATATATAATATCCAACCATATCAGAAAAAAAATTAATTTCTCTCTTCATTTTTATAATTTCAAACGATTTAAATTTGTTCATATACATGCAAAGCATAACAACACTAATTTTGTCTTCTTTGCGATTACTTTGTGGTAGTTTTAGAACAGTTAATTATTTCAGTCAGTAGATGCGGATGGGATAGTAGTATCTGCTAAACATCCAAAAGTAGTTCATAAATGATTAAAAAGTTACGGTTACTCTTCTGGAATTAACAAATGAACAGACTTTATTTATGTTTAAACAAAAAACAGTACTAAAATGCCGGATGATTATAAAATAGCTAGCGTTTTATATTTATTTTTTTTTTTTCAGAATTGAGTCTGTAAAATGGAAGCTAAAAAAAAACTCTTAAAATTTGATTTATAAAATAAAAACTCTAAAAAAAACTTATTTTCTTGAAAGTTTTGTTAAATATTGAAAAATAGATCACAACAACCACAGATGACCGGAACGAACATAGACGCTACTTACTAAACCTTACGTTGAAGGTTCCATTGCAAGTAAGTAAAGTAACTAAAAATAAAAAAGGAATAGCGTCCCGTTTAGGAATGGCGCGCAGGTACATGCCCGAGGATTATAGCGTCGTTATCGGGCTAAGTTGTAATATATTTCACTTTTATCTATTGAAGAAAAAACAAAATGCTTATCTAGAGCAGACGCGCGGACTTTTGGGTTGGGATCCGATTGCCTCTCTTGCCCCTATGAAAATAGGTTGCTTCTGTTGTCCTTACCGTCTCTTGAGAAACGTAGATTTGTTTTTGGCGTTTCTTTCGTAATCAAAGTAATAAATGGTGCTATTGGCTCGCCGTCATTACTTGGAGTAATAAGTTTTAATGTCCCTAACCGTTTCTCTAGGCACTTTATCTTGGTTAAGCTTAGTCAATGTAAATATAATTATAAGCTGTTTAACCCGTTCAGAGTTGTTTGCAAGAATCTAAATGCCGTCTATCATTTATTCTCACTATCGGACTCTTTACAGTCCATTAAAGCTACATTATTTAGTAAACGTGATTTACCAATGTCATACTTAAACTAGCTTTTAACCCTAAAAAGTCATTACGATTCGAAAATTAATTTTTGTTAACTGTTATCGGTTGCCAAGCTTATGCATGTTTGCGATGGCTTAGGGGTTTATTTGCAGTTTGGTACCGGTTGTGGGTGTGACTCTGTGCTAGTTGTATACATGCTTTTTTTCGTTTTTCCTTCTTATTTGTTTTATTATACTTACACTAAGTTTCAATATTAATTAATTTAAGATTTACTTTAAGGGTCAGTTGAACTCGACTGTCATTTGTTTTAATCGGGTTTCATGTATAAGTGGAATAAAGAAATAAATATCGAATATCCTAAAACATCAATAGTTGTGTGTTAAGAGGATTAGCTGTGAGATAAGATGATTCCATACGTGATGAGAGCGGCTACTACTGCATATCTACCAGACAGACGCGCAGACTTAACGTATGGATGGCAAGAAAAAAAAGTATGTTCATAAAAAATTTAAGTTTTCTTTGTACATGTATATTTGTTTATTTATTTTTAGTTCTTTTCTCTTTTTGTAATGTCGTGGGTTAGTCCGAGGTAACATAAGCCCTGCCTGACATCATAAGCTATATATATATATATATATATATATATATATATAGCATATATATAAATATATGCTTTCTCATTCTCATTATTTGAATGAGGAAAAGTTTTAGTAATGGTTGGTATAACGTCACACTTTATTAGATGCTTAAAAAGCAGAAGCATATATTTGGTTAATAGGCTATGTGTGCATATTTTTTAAAGCGGTATAAACAAAAAATGCTTCCCTGCAGGCCGTGCCCGTACCATTTACACCGCCTATATCCTCCGAAAACGGGAATATAACTTCCACTTGTTGCCGAAAGTGTTCAAGTTTTGCTTGGAGGTCCTCGAGAGTGTATAGCGAATCAGATGCCGATTGGCAACGTGAGTATGTCCAATATACATTTGAGCATCAATGTACTGTGGGTTGAGTAGTGTTTATTATTAAGTACATCTAGTGTGGTGCTATCACTTTGTTCTATTTTATTCAATTTTATTTCATTTTATTTTACATCAATTTAATTTACCCAAGCGTTGAATATTTATTGTACTTGCAAACTTTACGCACTAACACGCATTAGGAACAATTTGCAGCAGACGTCTTTCTCCACTGTGCCTGATGATTCCATTTTTGAGTGGAAACGAATACTATTCCCTTTCTCCCACCTCTTTCTACATAGTATAATCCTTCATAACCAGCATCGTGGTTGCACATATGGTATACATCAGGAGTGTGATTGGACATATATATAAATAATAAATAAATAAATATAATAAGCATATAATATATTTGTACCAAAGGAATCCGTTTCATTGTGTATTTCATGTTGAAGCGTCCTAAGTTTTATATATAATTTCAGTGAAAATTTCCTATAGAAATATGAAAACTTTTGATTTTAAATAAAAAAAGTTATATTGTAAGAATAATTTATCTCTATGTAGCAATGGAACCTTCAACGTAAGGTTTAGTAAGTAGCGTCTATGTTCGTTCCGGTCATCTGTGGTTGTTGTGATCTATTTTTCAATATTTAACAAAACTTTCAAGAAAATAAGTTTTTTTTAGAGTTTTTATTTTATAAATCAAATTTTAAGAGTTTTTTTTTAGCTTCCATTTTACAGACTCAATTCTGAAAAAAAAATAAAATATAAAACGCTAGCTATTTTATAATCATCCGGCATTTTAGTACTGTTTTTTGTTTAAACATAAATAAAGTCTGTTCATTTGTTAATTCCAGAAGAGTAACCGTAACTTTTTAATCATTTATGAACTACTTTTGGATGTTTAGCAGATACTACTATCCCATCCGCATCTACTGACTGAAATAATTAACTGTTCTAAAACTACCACAAAGTAATCGCAAAGAAGACAAAATTAGTGTTGTCATGCTTTGTATCTATATGAACAAATTTAAATCGTTTGAAATTATAAAAATGAAGAGAGAAATTAATTTTTTCTCTGATATGAATGTATATTATATATAGAACAAATAACACAGAACATGTAATTTTTTCCCAGTGTTTTTTTTTTTAAATAGCTTCGAAAATGCTTTCACTCGTAGAGAAGAAACATTAAATGTAGGTAGAATATATTGCTCGGATTTGTCGAGAAGACGTATTTCTTTTGATGAATAAGCGGCACGATTTTATAGGCACCTGCAAATTATCTTGCAAAGGACGAAATTGTAGTAAATGAATTTCAAACGCATGCCAACGTAAAATTTTGAAGGTAGTTTGTGTTAAACCCGCATTTTATATGCACAAGACTGAAAAAAAGGTACTTTAATGGTATATTAAATCGCAAACTACATAGTCTAACCTTCTTTTATATTCAGGATGTAGGGTTTCGGTTGTTGCACGTTTGCCGCTCTACCTCTTCACTCGTTTTCATTAATCATTCGACTCATGCCTCTCAATCCTTTTTTACTTACTATTCACGTGTGGTCTAATTACTTTCGACATTATGCGTAAGTGTTGCGGTATTACCGAATGTGGCAGCTCTTTGTATGATTACATTTTTTTTGAGTTGCTTAGTAATATTGCTGTACTTTCGTAATATTTCTTTCTGATTTAATTGAAAGATATAATGCAATATCAAAATTCTTCTCGGTATACTATAATTTATATGTAAAGTTATTCCATTTGTAAAATTGCAACAATAGTCTTAGATGACATATGAGGCTGTTACAAAATATTGATTTTAGATTTAAGATCTGCGCATTAATTCACAATACGTTACATGTTGAGTTATTTCACGTTTCTTAACTCCTATTTTATTCTTCAACACTTATTGATTTCTTTTGAAATTTTATTTTTGTTCAATGTATGTTTTAATCTTTTTATGGTAATTCATAACACATTATATTGTAAACCTTCTTACATGTAATTGTTTATGAGGTCTGCTTTGAAAATCATCTCATACATAATTTTTTTAAAATCTATTTTCATGCGAAACAGAACTTCTGCTCAGGTTTGAGCTCATCAATAAACTGAGTACGAGATCATTGCCGAGATTGCTTTGCATTTCTACGTTTGTCAACAGCTTAGTGAGCGCGATAATAAAAAGAAAGAGTCTTACTTAAAGCAGAACCACTCTTATAATATACCGACAGACTTTGGACTCTTTTTACAATTTCTCTCTTTATTTTTAATGAATAAACTAAGGAATTATAAGAAAGAAAGGCCTGTTGGCGGTATTTTATTATTTCATGGTATATATTGCTCTTTAGCAAAGAACAATGGTAAAAAGAAACCGATACAATCCTCCTACATCTGTAGACGCGGAGGTTAGAATAGCTATGACGGTAATAGCTAAGCAAAGAGAAGAGATTATGTTACTTTCGCCGTCGAAGCAAACGCGAAGTAATAAAACATACATAATCATGATTTAGGTTTAATTAGATACAAGCCAGATACTGTTATCCTTAATGGAAATGAAAGAAAGGTGACCTCCGCTTTTTGATGGAAATTTTTTTTGAACATTTTGCGCAACGTTCAGAGATCTTTTTTCTGACTTGGACAGTCGACGCGGCCGGCCGTGTCACTGAGTTATTCGCAGTCGAGGTTAAGTAAATCAAAATGTCCTAGACAATGCAAATATTTACGCATAAATTAGAAAACCATTCTAAAATAATATGCACAGTGAAAGTGAAACCAAAGTTAAATCCTTGCCAATGCAGTCAAAACACATCAAACTGATATTTAAAAAAAGAAAATCAAAGTCCAAATTGTGAAGTACAACCTCTAGATCAATACTAACAAAGTTAAACCGACGAATCCACATCAGTGCTAAGAAAGTCAAACCAAAGCCAAATCTATGTCAATACTAGCAAAGTCAAACTACAAATGAAGGATTAATGACCTCATTAATGTAAAACTGCTAGTTAATTAATTGCAACTTTGTCTTTGATATTGACGAAATGTGCGGTCGCAGTAGAAGTTTAAATCTTGCAAATCGGTTTGGGCCATTGGTTTCATCAGTACCCAATCTCCAGTCAGTTTCACTTACGTAAATTTTGCGGCAAATGCTCGTATTCGGTAATAATCGTGTGCGCGTGTCGCCGGTTTTGTCTTTTTTTGTTTTTAGTTAGCTTCTTGCAATTAAATACAGTTAGCTATGCAAAATGGAGAATGAACGAAACGTTGAACACATAGCTTATAAAAAGATCGATTCAATAAGTGGTGTTATATTAATTTGTGACAAGAGCAAAATGGCAAAAGATATCAAAAATTTTTTTTTTTATTTTAGATATTGGTTCATATAATTTTTATTTAAAAATAACTTCATGTAAATGACTTGCTTTGGGAGTCTGCAAAGGTTCTTTCTAGCATACTTACTTTTGGGCACTTTTCCAAATAAATCTGCTCTTATTTCAGCCATAATTCGAATAATTTTGCAAAATAAAATTATTGAGAGCTTGTGGTTTATTGAAGTTGGTGAAGGTTTTAACATAACGCAAAAACAAAAATTACACGCATGATCTTGGTGGAGATTACAAGGTCATTGAGTTTTCTTCTCAGTAAAGCATATGTTTCACGAGTTGCATAGCATGTTGCAACATTTGGCTTAAACCATATATTGTTCAAGTGAAAATCCTCTAATTCGGGTCACAAAAAATCTATAATCATGATTCTGTGGCTTTCTTCATTGACGATCATTGCAATGTGGTGGCTTATTCACACTTTTTTTCACATCATCACTACTTTCAACTGCACGTTGACGTTTTCGACGGATTGGATTTTTAACATCATGAACACCACTATTTAATTTGGATTTTTTAATTACCTTACTAACAGTAATTTTTGTAGATGGGTTGGTCTTAAATGTAATTACTTACGTACGAATTTAAGCAATCATTACGCCGTAAAACTTTGTATTTCTCCAAAGTGATTTGCATACAATACTAAAAACAAATTTTAATTTCGTTGGAATCTAAAGAAAAACGTGGACACTAGGAGGTTTAAAAAAATATAATTTCTTTTCGCCGTCGCTTAATCATTAAAGTTACATCCCCAATTATCGATACTCGTTTGCCTTTACATTTGTATTATTTATCTGAAAAACAATCTTCGCTTTGTTGGTTGTTGAGTCGTAGGTCCCCATAAGATGGATTCGTCTATTTTGAAAAATCAACCGCAGAATCCTCCAAATGCAAGTACCTAAAATACGACTGGTTCAGAAAACTGTCGATTTGGTCAACTGGCATTTAAAACAACTAACATCGTCAAAGGCAATAATTGTCACATCCGGTTTTATTGCCAAACTGCTAACATTAAGCAATTCGTCCGAATTAAAAATTCGGACAATCCGTTATACTGTGTGGACTGCTCAAACCACCGGACACAAGTGTCATCTGCCTCTGTTCACAGCCAGCACAGTCATATATCAAATTCCTCTGAAATATCAACCTCAAGAAGACAAGTAGAATTATAACGCTTGGAAGAAGAAAATCAGATTGAAAAAAGATTTTCCCGGGCTGAAAAATAATTTCTGCGGAAAAGACATGAAGTATTGAACAGGCACAAGATGGCAAGGACGATGGTTAAACGATCAGCCAAATCCAAACTTACGCTCTAACGTACCAAATGCTGCAGCAACCAACAATATTGATAACCGCTCGTTTAATGGAGCAACCTCTTACAATTTACCTCAAAAAACATACAATATATGCAAATGGCAACTAAAAGCAAAACACAACCTTACACACCGGTCACGCAGGTGAGCTCTTTTAAGTTCATTTTCTACGTTTATAACACCATTGAAGCTTTGGCTGCTATATTTTGCTTTTATTTGTACTTTTTAACAGGCTTTAACGTCTGCACCTCAACGTCTGATACAGCTGTTGTGTTTTTCATACTCGATTATTTGATCGTAATTTGCTTCAATACAACCGTGATCCTAATTGTAATGGCACACCTCTAGATCTTTGCTTAGTAAATTTCGTGGAGATAGTTGTACAACGCTGTCCATCTTTTCGTTTACTCGAAGATACGTATCTTGTATTGAGTTAAAGGCGCCATGCCCTTGATGGCATGGAACGATGCAGTCAACTTCCTGTCACGTTTTTTTTCCGTTCCTTACTTTTGCGTCAATTTGGCTTGTATATATTAGGAGTTCCACCACCAAAATATACGCCTTTCCGCTAAGCATCCATCAAATCCGTGACCAGTTTGTGTAGAAATTCAAGTAATTTCTTTGAATTCTTCAACAACCTCGGCGGCTACCTGGTCATCTTCCTCAATTTCAGGCACATAACGAATACAGAGTTTTTGAAACTAAAATTTGTTTAGTTCTTCCTCTAGTAACCCATGTTTCAACACGAATTGTCTCAAACGAGATATGGATATAATTTCAAAATGTATAAGTGCTTTCTGAACTTCAGGACGTAACTTCCTTTTCAAAATTCTGCTAATTCGTTATCAGGTAGAGGAATTTCAAGTCGAACGAAGTCAATTGCAAGGTCGCATCATAATACACGTCAAACATTTCAACTAACTTTTGCTTTCCATTACTTATCAATGCTTAGTGGTTACTATTCGACTACCTGGACTTTGCGATACTTAAAAATAATAATTTGAGATGGATACATAAAGCCTCGAAATTTTCACGTAATCTTTGCGTGCTTAGTGCTTGGGTTCGATGCAGAAAATTATCAACTGACAAACCTTAGTTTTCGGTGCCAATAAATTTTAAATAGTTAGATAGATAGTTCAAATCATAACCTGACCGGCTGGTAGATGATCTGCAGTGTATCGGTAGCGAAGCAATGTAAACAGGTATATTCTCAGCATTTGAATGATGTTGAGTTGTGTTTATATTCAAAATGAAATTGATCTGAGTATATTGGTTCTAAGTTGTTTGTTTGACTCTAATTTATGTCCAGCAATATCTAGCGAGGGATTATTGGTACTACCAGTTTTGTTGTTGTATGGTCCTTTTGAAACATTAAGAAGCGCGGCTGGTTGTAAGATTTCCAACTACTGAGCTCGCAGAATTCGCTACAAGTGGGACATTCTTGATTTTCACTCACATATATTTCAATGCATTCCTTGTAGACCACATGATAACATGAGATAGAAATTAATGTCCCAAAAATTTGATATTTCCGTAAGCACACGCCACATTGGGTCAAGCAACCTTCTGATTAGGGCTATCTTCGGACGAAATGCCATATATATAACACAAATTGTACCCATTGAAAAGCTAGTTAGTTTGGTAGTAATTCATTCTTTATCCCGCAGACAATCCAGAGACCATTAAACTAAGGAAATGCACGTGATAAAGCCCCTATGAGGACAACCAAACGGATGAAACTTACCTATCGGACGGGCTGATCTTATGCACAGGGACGCTCTACACCCTATGTTACCTATAATCTCCATAATTTTATGCTGTAGACCCTGAAGCTGTGTCCAATGATCCGTTGTTACTTAAAAACTACTTTGAAAATTTTTAACTTCTCTTTTTTTCATTTTGCGAAAAAAATCAAACATACACTACTTTCCTCCGCGAACGTTGTTATGCTTCCAGAAACACCTTGGCGCTTTACATTCTTCTTCTCGCCCACTTTCTTATCTTTTTCGCAGGCCTACCAATATTTCAAGTATGCATACTTTTTTTGCGTTCTTTACTACCGCCATTAAGAGTCATTGAAGTTAACAACCACGTACAAGGTTGAGTTTGCAACAAATATTACAGAACGTGTGCGTGCGATTTTCTTTTACCTCAAGTCATTTGGTATTAAAGTGATAATATAGAATGTATGGTCCGCACTTCAACATTTAATAGAGTTATTTTGTTTTTCAATAAATTATTTGATCGAAACTGACTTCAATACAATCACACACTTAATGATAATGGCAGACTGCTTTACCATTGCTTTGTCAATTTCCCGGAGATAATTGTAAATCACTGTTGACCTATCACTTTACTTGAAGATCCGCATCTTCTAGCAATTTTTATATTACTTCATTGGAACCACGAGGGCCCGTTCTGTTACCCTTACACTTCAAATCTGACTTGCTCAAATTTACGTCATACTATATCATATTTCACACGCTATGCTTAATCTTTCTGCTGCGAATATGGAAACTCTAATATTCTCGTTCTAAGATGTTTTACATTTAGCTATTTCTGCATCCGTTCCGAAAAAGTAGTCAAATGAAAATAGGAAAATAAAATTTTTTAAAAATATATGACAAGTAGCTCTGCGTACGACTATTCCGTCTACTCAACTGCAAGGCATAGATAGAATTCTCTGAACCATCAAAATAATTGAAAATAACTTCAAATGATAAAATCCTCAGTTATTATTAATCCTAAATAATTTTGTAAATTTGTTAATTCAAAAAAAGGAATCTCTATACATCTCTCCTATGTCTCTTTTAACGACTCTGACTCCTCTGGTGATATTGGAACCTCAAATCTCTCCTGAATACCTCTGACGAAAACTTGCTATCGTTAATTTAAGGTCAATAAAATATAGCTGTGCGCTTGGATCTGATGGCATTCCGCTATGTTTTCTCAAATCATGGCCCGATGAGTTATATGGTGTTATCTCGATGATTTTTCATCGTTCCTTGCCAACAGCTGTTTTCGCGTCGTGTTGGAAGAGTAGGTTCCTTGTTCCACTTCACAAGAGTAGAAGCAGACAACTCGTCGAGAGCTATAGAAGCATTACCAAGTTGAATATCTTACCTGAATTATCTGAACAAATTGTTGCTCATTTTACAGCTTTCTTTATGAAATCTTCTATCTCTCTATTTCAGCATGTCTTTCTAAAAGGAAGATCAACTCTTGCGAACTAGAGCTTACTTGTTATGTTTTCAAGTCTTTCTTCAATGGCCTGTACACCGATGCCGAATACACCAATTTTATTAAAGCTTTGAAATAACTGATCTTCAATCTACACGCCCCCGGCTTTCCTTTACGCTTATTGAAATTGACAAGCTCTTAACTTCATAACAGATTACTTAGGGCGCTGTTTAACTACATCACCAATTTAATCCTTACGGCAATTAAATTCAGCCCTATCTTTATGTACGCTGACGATGTTTAGCTGACTTCTTCCTTCTTCTTTGCATCACAGTCGCATTTCTTTCAATCTGACTTCGATAATTTGATTACATGGTGCTCATTAAATTTTATGAAATTAAATCTACAAAAATGTAAGAAGTAGTGTTCGAGATTCACTTTAGATTATTTCAGAATTTCAGATTTCATCCTTTCACAAAAATTAGAAAAATTAGATTGGTTGGTGGATCTAAGGGTTCTAATCGACGAAAGACCACGGTTTAATCTGCATACTGAGCTCTTTTTAAGTAAAACTAGGTCGGCGGTAGGTTTCATTATACGTTGTCCCAATGAGCTTAATGATACCTGCATTAAAAAAAAGCCTATGCATGAGCTTAGTCAGGCCAATATTTGAGTATGCCTTTGTGGTGGTGTGGTTTTCTTCCTATAGGTGTCATGTAAATTTAATAGAATCCTTTCTGACGCTATTCCTTCTTTTTATCAAGAATTTGGATAGGGACATGCTTGCCTCTGTGCTTCCTTATAAATATAGTTTGCTTCTATTCGTCTGACAGTCACTTGAAAAACGTAAAGTTATTCTTCCTAAAGTTTCCTTCCTAATGAAGTTAATAAATGGTATTATCGATTCGCCGACATTACTTGATAAGATAAACTTCAATGCTTTGAACCGTCTATGATGAATTTTATTTTCATAAAACTCAGCTAATGTTGATATGATTATGAGCTTTTCAATCTTTTAGAGTCCTTTGTAAATTCTAGACGCTATTTATTACTTGATCTCAATATCGGATTTTCTAAATTCTATGAAATCGCCTATATTTAACAGGTGCGACTAATTTGTGCCGTGTGTAATTATTTTGAAATGATCTAAATCAATTTTTTCGTTAACAATAAAATCATTTAGGGCAATTTTCTGGAAAGTTACATTTGCTTTAAGTAACACTTTGGTAAATTATTTTTTGCGACTAAACTTAAGCGAACACAGTTTTTGACTCCTTTAGAACTGGCCATTGTCAGATATGGTTGTATAATGTAAGATATAGATACAATCCTGTAATAAGTGAGTTTGCTAATTTCACTCGTGGAGGGAGGATTGGCGTTTAGAAAAAAAAAAAACTGCGGCCAACTTATGGAAAAAAATGGCTGGATTCTTGATCAGTTTGCCAGTGGTGATGAACTTGAGAGAAGAAGTATTTGATGAGGAACTTAAAGAAAATAAAAAAAAAAGGAAAAGTACTTTTGAAAAATATTGTTAAATATAATTATGAAACATAAATTAATTTGAAAAAAGGAAGATAGATGACTAAATTGTAAAAAAGTATGCAATAAAATGATGTATAATTTGATAGTGTTTGTGTCAAATTTTATTTATGCTGCTAAAGAAAGAAATTGATAGAAAGTATTAAAAACTTGCTTTAAATTTGCAAATTAATTTTCGTTGTTCTGATTGTCAATTGCACACTATGCAAAAATACTGCACGCAGTTGGAGTTAAAAAAAAAAGGAAACGAGAAAGAAAAGTCCACATTCACGTATAATATAATGACCGAAAAATTTGTGAAGTGATTGAAAATGATTCTTACTTTTCATATTTCTTTTTTAGCTCAGTTACTTTCACTTGAAACTCAACTAAAATAAATTAACAGACGAATACAAGTAACTTTTAAAAGTAAATTTTATACTAATTATTAAAATGTAGTATAAAGTATATAAGGAGAAGTAACGAGAAAAACAAAAAATTAAATAATAATTAAGTGTGTGTCCGCACTGTAGTGATTTAACATCAACAAAAAGAATAATATGCCTTTGGCTATTTGTATAAATTCGTTTTAGCAACCGGTCATGGTACTTACGGGTCAACTATAAAAGAACAAATGGAGGCAATGTTGTCTTTCATCATGCGCCACCCACACATGACCCCAAATATCAACCGGAGCACTGCCCGAACACGTGAAGAGCTGAACCGACTGTGGGATCAACTAACAGGGGAACTAAATTCAGAAATATAGTGGAAAAATACGCTTTCGGAAATTATGCCAACATATTGTTTGTATTCCTTCTTTTTATAAGCTTGGCTGGACCACAAATATAAGGCAAAGAGCAAATTGAGTACCAACAAATGGTCTCTACTAAAACGAATGTGAATGTGCATGAAGAGAGAATTATCGGCCATCGGCGGCGACGAAGATTAGTATGTATTTGGCACGCCAAATAAAATTTTTGGAAACGAGATGCCACCGTCTACAAATGGAACACAGCCGTGAATATAATTGTGATGTCAAATTTTTGATTTATTTTGTAATAGTTTTTTATATATGTTTAGAAACCTTCGCTTGATAATGCATGTATTAATTTTCATTTTTAAAATAATAATTATCATATAATTATTAATACAAATAATTATTCTTTGTCAAGCATTCACCCTATGATGGCAGAAATGTTTGGAAAGGCTCTGAACTTTGATATGCTGGAATATCTTAGGGAGCACGTTCAGAGTGGTCAACGATACAATGAGAAACAATTACAAAATGTAGACCGAATAAAATTGTTAATGAAAATTAATGATGACGTTCAGTCGTTCGATGGCAGTGAATTACACCTAGCCAAGGAGGAGAACAATTTAATTCGACCATATGATTTCGAAAGTGAAAATTTGGATTAAGCTAACTCAATTTTCATTTTTATTTATTATTTTAATTGTAAGCAAAAACCTGGAATATTGTCAATGTATTTTATATATTTACACGTTAACATATAAATTTGTTTATAAAGAATATATTAGGGGGTTCTTTGGACCAGCCCTTAGCGCGGAAAAAAGAAAAAAAAATTTGTATTTAATTTTTATCTAAAATGTACATTATTTTAATCGACAAACAACAACGATATTCTCCACTCGTGTGTTGTTCCTATTAAACGTGCTACACTAACACTAGCTACAATGTATAAAAACAACAGCTACAATGTATAAAAACAACATCTACAATATATAATAACAACGGCTACAATATTTAATAAAAGCTGCTGCTATTATTTAGCAATATGCGTTAAATTTGAACCATTTTCTGTTTACGCATATATGATTGAGAAGCACACTATTTGGTGTTTTTTTTTTGGTATAATTATTCACTAATTAAGGAGTGAAACGATGAAGCAAAAATATTTTACAAACGTATCGAGCAATTCAATTCATGGTTGTGAGAGGAAGATAGGCTTAAGGAGTTCGTCCCACCTGGCTTCGTGGCCTTCCGCAGAAATCATGGGCCGAAGCAGACCATTAGATGGGGCGAATAAGGAAAGGCTCAGATCTTCGATAGCGCTCGTTCGGTAGTTTAGGTTTTATCCGTCCGTGTGTTGGTTAAGGTGTAAGTACGTGCTATCCTTGCGGATGTAAATATCTGAGGAGTGTGTGAGAGCCAAAATATAAAACCCCCCTGCATCTTCCGAACTAACTAGTTCAGGCAAGGCACGTACATCGTTTTCGTCAGCTACCTAGCCTGTTAAAGGGGCCCTTTCGAGTAGCCCGAAAATTAATGCAGTTCATTGGATTTGGACAGACAACTATGATAAAGGCAAACAATGTTATTAGACACAAAAATGGCGGTCAACGCGGAGCCATAACGTTGTTAACAAACAACAAAAGAAAGAAACGCGATGAAACTAACAAAGGGAACTTCAGTCCCTGCAAACAATTTGTTATATTTGCGCAAGCACTTCTTAGCAATGAATCAAGTTGTTATTTTTCTTAAAGAATCGCCACGGATTCTGAAGGTGATGAAGATGATGGTAACAAACGAAAAAATTTAAGAATTGCGTCAGCTTATTTCATCTAAATTAGAGAAAAGAAACGTGAGTCAAACATTGATGTTATTCTGCTAATAGGGCAGTAATAAAATGCTCACAACATTCCTACGCTCACATTAATACAATAAACGTTCGAAATAAGGTAACAAAACAGCCACTACCTATGTTTTACATTGACCCGGACTCTAAGCAAAGAAACAAGCAGACCGTTAATATCAGACATATTAATCATGCTCTAGCCTCTGTTGAAGCTCCCAGAAAAGTTGCTCAAATGTTAAAATGTCGTAGGTGCCAACTTTTTGGCCACACTAAGACTTATTGTAAGAAGCCATACAACTAAGTACATTGTGGCCTCTATCCTCCTGCTTTAGAATATACAATAGATAGCGTTTCGCCAGCACGTTTTGGCAAGTGTTTAAAACATCATATTTCCAACTGTGGAGATCTTTAAATATACAGGAAACTACTTCACACACGAACGACACAAAACTGTGGTTCGCCTAGCAAACCTGAAATGAATAATCTCCCTAAAGAGTTTAATTTTCTACAGATTAATTATGATAACGATGTTTCCCCAAATATTAACCAACTCTTCAACAAACATGCACGATCATTTTACTGATCGAAATTACTTCCAAATAAAAGATATGATTTTGTTTTATGTAATCGTCCCGTTAATACGGGTCGCGCTGAGTCAGCACTTTTGGCGAAATCTTTTTTAAATTAATTCGCTCTGGATAACTGTAGTAACCCCCATCTTCAAGCTGCCGGAATTCAAATTAAACGTGACAATACTGACCTCTATGTTGAGATACGTTTATCATATACATTTTCTTCCGAGATAAAATATAAAGTGTAATGTTGTTAATAATTGCTTTCTTGAACTAGGGACTAAAATCATTGCCGACTGTGAGGTTAAGGCCCTCTCTGCTTAAGGGTTAAGGGTTTCTCTACTTTCCACTGAGAGACCCACCTACTGGTCAAGTAGTCTAAGAGTAGTAATCTCTGATCTCCTGGATTTTGTTATTTAATCGGGTATATTCGTACATCATTTAGACATACTAAAGTCTGATAATTTAATTTCTGACAATTCTCCTTTTATAGATAATTTCAAAATGAATTGTGTTTCTCATCTGAAAACCTGCAAAGTGATGTCTTCTAAAATTGATTCATGTAAATCGTTTCAAACACGGACTACAGTAAAATTTAGATTAAGGGTTCGAATTACGGACGGACTTGAATTGAGTTCTGTATTAGAAAACTTTGTCAATAAGATGTCAAACTGAAAACAAAAGTGAACTGCAACTAATGAAAATAATTTAAATCGAGCTACAAATGAACTCAAACACGAACTTGATTTTAAAAACGAACAGCTATCTATTCTGTGCTACAAAATATTTGAGGAAACCGACAAAGAGAAACATATCGATAAAAGACTCAAAATGGCCTACGATGTAAATCAAACTCTAACACGGCGCTGCCTATTTAAGATATTTAGAATCTTCTTTCAACTTGTTTCTTTCAACAATCCTGACGATAAAAGGTGAGTTACAATATTTCTCTATATACCCATTGGTGCCTAAACCAAATAAGACAGCAAGCTTTTGATAGAGTTTGGCAACCATTATTTCTTTTTAAATGGAGAAAGAATCTTCCTCCTCCTTTCTGCCTAGTTCTTCACTCTTATTTAGGTATGATTCGGTTTTTGTTAAAGTAAACAACGAAATACCAGAAGATTGTGCAACCAATGTGTGTATTATACAGAGTAGTGTCCTAGGCCCCATACTCAACGCTATTTCCTTGCCGGTTATGCCGGTTATGCCGGTTATGTTGGTATGTCCCTCTCGCCTCATATGCAGATGATACGGCCTTACTTACAAGCAATGAACCTAAAGACGACACTTCAAACCTTTTTCAAATGTATCCTAATAACAACTCTATACGGCTAAAGACGTGGAACATAAGCGTACATTCTAAAAATCTACGCACATACCATTTACTTTAAGAAAAAAAACATCTACATAGGTTGATTGCTCAAAAATCAGAGTTAAGTCTTCACAAACAAGAACATTATAGTCAGGTAATGTTGACGCTTCCATACCCTATACAACTTCTATACAACTTTTCTATACAACTTCGTCGAGTACAGTTCATTTTGGTAAGAACACACCAAGAGGTATACGTTTTCATGCAAAGCCATAATTTTCACGAAAGTTTGAATATTAGAAGGTTAGATTTTCTCTCTATATACGAGTTGGCGTCTCATGATAGCGCCTACATACATTGTGATAAAACAGAGATAGGCGTGTATGATCCATATACCCTACCATTACTTTTTGGGCTGAAACACTACTGTAAATGGATTTTCGACATCAAATATTGAACGTTAAGCCGTTTTCCAAAGAGCTTACTACTCATGAGATATCTTATATGAAGTGGGGCAAAGAACTAGATTCATGTGGTTGAAATTAGGTCCACTTCATTTTTTTATGTAATAACTATCATGAACAAATTTTCATCTGAAAAAAATTTACAATTAGGCTTTTTTGGCATACAACGGTTTACGTTTCGTGAGAATCTTTATATGCGGTGGTATCCAAAAACGAGACCGACGGTCGAAATTCGATAAGATAGATTTGTTTACCAATTTACTCTTATGAGCTTACTTTCACCACATCATATTGAAAACTGTACCTCTTTATGAAATAAATCTTCAGTTTTCGTAAGAACGGTTACATGAGAGTGGATTCAAAAAATTTGTCCAGCTGGTTTAAAGTTTTCATACCAATTTTAAATGCCGAAACGCTACTACTCAGCCACTTTCGATGAGAAATTTTAAAAATTATAATTTTATTTCAATAGAATGAGTTTTCAGAATAGTGCATCTTGTGAGGAGTGGTTGAAAAAGTGGACCGAGCCGAACCATTTTCAATAGCGTTCGTCCTTGGCTCAAAGTACGCCTGTGTACTTAATGTCATCATAATATATCAAAAATTGCGGCCTGCAGTTTAAAAAAAATTAAGATGGACAGACATCAGACGTACGAACGAACAGACGGACAGACAAGTTTAGATCGATTTAGAAAATGATTCTGATAATGAAAGGTGGGTCGCTCTTAAGCCATTCTGAGTGTTCCCACTACCTTAATATACCCTGTGCCACAAGTGGCGTACGGTATAAAAAACTAAAACGCTCAAACTGGCTTACTTTACTTTTGATTCTTCAAACCAACGAAATACGCAGGCAATCATCAGACACTCTTTCTCTTTCTGTCAATCTCTCTCTCTCTCTCTCTCTCTCTCTCTATCTATCTATCTATCTCTCTATATCTCTCTATCTCTCTCTGTCTATCTCTCTCTGTCTATCTCTCTCTCTCTCTCTCTCTCTCTCTATATATATATATATATATATATCATATTCTTCTCTTTTTTTCCCCCTAACAATAGTAAGAGAAGAGAATTATGAAAAGACAAAGAGTACTAGCTGTGATCTATTTTATATATTAAGCAGAATTCTTATCAATCTTTCAGTCAGACCCTATACCCGCGGACAAGCTACAAATTAAGAACGCTGCTATTGTTACTGAAAACAGAAACCCCAAGGGTCCCTGAAATATGAGCTACCTCTCATTTTGAAAATTTTCCGCCGCCTTTGTCATTTAGTTCTCTATAAATAATAACGGCATCGATCGTGCATGGTATCCACCATTTAGTCGTGTTCGATAATATTGTCATGCCATCTGTTTGGATTGTCTTTGCCGTAGGAATGATTTAGCAAAGCTACCGGCACAAACAAAGTTTAGTGTTTTCAATCTTAGAGAGAATGGCTTGGGTGTCTGACACCGTGACGCGTTAGTTCTATTTTCGGTTTGAAACTTTAACTTTGGCGACGTTTTACCAAACTGCATGAGAATTGACAAATCATAAGTTTTTGCATGTATACACGGAATTAAAACAGAAGAAAAAATGGTCTTTTTTTTTTTAATTTCAAAGTTATTTATCTAATTCATGTTTACCTTATATCATGCATTATTTTGCAAGAAATGGAAAATAAGCAATGTAGTTTAAATATATTCATAAACCTTCTTTTATTAGAGTGTAATAAATGATAAGTTTCAAGTTATGGAGCAATTAATATAAAAATATGCGTTCGAGAGTGTTGCAAAATTGAAACTGATTATGGAGATTAACATAGTAGTTTTTCGAATTTAGGCTAACGAATAAAATTCAAGATCAAGAATACCGACAAAACAATGTCTGGAATTCCAAAATTGTAGTCATTTTCTGCATTCATAGAGAGGGTTCTTTTTAGAACTCTCCAACAAGAGGCTAGGATGCCGAATATACTTGCTATAACATGCCGTTGAAAGACGAGCATTGAAAATTTGTGTATCTTTAGATAACTTCCAGGATACGGTCATAATCTATTACTATGTAACGAAAAGATCGCGTCACCCAAAAAATATATTAAAAAATGACGATTTAAGCTTGGTATAGCGGTTGTTTGTGAAATATCTGATTTGTTACTAAACAGCCACCGCCCAAATGCAAAAATCCTCAAAACGCCTCCATCACTTTCGGAACCATAAGTTCCGATATCTACAGCTGTGAAAGTTGAGTTTGCATCACAGATTCCCAACAATACCACACAGAAATGGCCTACAGAACAAAGTTTATCATATAAATATTAAATATTTACGTATTTGGTAACATAAACCCAGCAGAGCAGCAAGAGCAGCAATGTGTTTGCCATCAATTGCATTAATCTAAGCCGCGCATATTAATAAAAGCTTAAGCTATTACTTTCCATCCGCGTTCGTTGCACAGGATTGTAAATGCAGCTGCTAAATTTTCCCATTTGAATTCGCATGTTTCATAAACGCTTTTGCGCACAATTGAAACGTTCATTTTGAATCAAAGTGAGATATGTTGCTCACTATCGCCATGCGTTAAAAGTCTAAAAAATCACAATTCTTTCGAATGAATTTAAATATTTTCTTCACATAAATATACTTGGATTAGAAGCCTACATTTAGGTGAAGTTGGACACCGAATTGAATTTTTATAAACTCGAGATATTCATATAATAAGCCAAAACTGCCCAGGTTCATTTTCACAGTTTTTCGAAATTTGGCTCGCTCTGGTCTTGCCTGTTAAAATACTGCAATTCAACTCTCTCGGCTCTCGCGAATAACTCTCTCTACTGATTTTCCGACTGACTTTGCCTTCCGCAAATATTCTGCTTATACACCCTTTTACAAGCAAATTACCATTAAAAAGTTTGTTTTTCGGAGAGACGAGGCGAACCGTGAATCAACCAGCCCCACCTCGAACATTTATTAATGACCTTTTTGTTATTTTTTATAAATTTATTGTTTATGTTTAATTTCTGTATTTTTAGTTCTTATCATATATTTTTGTCTACATTTTTCTGTAAACGAATCTAGTAGTGCGGCTGCCCATTGTGTGGACCACTTGAGAGTTTTTAACCTGAAAACGAAAATGACGGCCGATTGCGTCAGCCCCCTTAAGCATAATGATGCGTCGTTTCTATTTTTGGGATGATGTTTGAATTTTACCGACTTTGTTGGAAACTTTGTGGGAATTGGCAAATCACATGATTTTTTATGTACGCACACAAATAAAATAAAATGAAAAAAACGTGCACAAAGAAATGAACAAAATTTATTTTAAATTTAGAAATTACTTATCTAACATATATATACATATATATATATATGTATTTGTACTATTATAAATCTTTTCTAAGCTGTACGACTATATTATTTTATAAGGATTAAAATTATTTCAGATTTTAAATATACTTGTGAAATCAAAGCGTTTAAGCCATTCTTTGGCTTTGTTTTATTGCGTTAGTGAAAGTTCTCCGTGCTTCTTCCTTTTACATTTTTATTTTTATTCTCCATTTAATTAATCAATCAATACCTTAAATATAATGATGCATTATTTAGTTTTTCGAGTTAATAAGTCCCAAGTGGTAAACACAATGAAATAAATCGTCTTTATTTCTTCTTGCGCATTGTTTTCTTTTGTGTTATTTATGGGGCCACATACCAAAATATATGATTTGCCTCTAAAAAATCAGCAAAGTTGAATTCCCATCCCAAAAATAAGAATAATGTATCATTGTGTTAGAGCGCGTGGCTGTAAATGCAAGGAAGGTTCGCTTATATTCTAAATTAAGTAACAAAGTGGTTGCCGCAACCGAAGCCGCGCTTGCCTGCCTTACCTAATTCATTTTTAAGAAAAAGAAAATAGATTTAGGCATACGTAAACAACTAACATAACGTTTTGAGTAAGGTAAAGGTAAGAAATCAACGCAAAAATAC
>KK503044.1:65415-78678 GCA_000688735.1 Glossina austeni | reverse complement strand
AAAAAAAAAAAAAAACAAGTAAGAAAACTAAATTCGGTCGGGACCGAATTTTTTATACCCGTCACCGTTTAACCCAAAAGAAGACAAAAGTAGTAAAAGAACATAATTCTTATGCTCTATAATATTGAGTGGGCGTATTTGATTTCTTCTATTTTCAAAATAAAATTTTTTGTCGTAGGCGTTGTGGGCCAGTCCTTTGAAAAGTTTGAGTCAATTCCAAATTCTTTTGCAAATTTTTAGATGATATTTTCATTTTCGCTAAGGGGAGAATGTTTACCACAAATACTACAAAGTTGCGCAAACAGACAGATGGACAGACAAGCAGGCATTCAAGCTATGAATCTGGCCAAGAACTTGCATACTTTATGGGATTTTTGAAGTTTGTTTCTGCGCCTTATAAAGGTATTGAAAAAACAATTAAATTTTGATAAACTATAGTATTGCAGTAGCATGTGTGGTCAATTTTTTTCCAATTTTGTGCCCAAATGCTACTGCCTCGTCCCTAGAATATGACTTCAAATTTTTATACATTTATTTGCTACAGCTTATGAAAAAAACAATATTTCATTCTGTTGAAAAACAGAGGTATTCCCAGTTTACCTGCTGCTGTAGGCGTGTCCTTTGACCGATTTGGACCATTTTCAATGCCAACCTGCGTGCAAGAACTTCTAATACTTTTGCCAAATTTGAAGACGATAGCTTTATTTTTGCGGCCAGGATAATGTTTACAACTGGCAGATAGACAGACAGACGGATATGCTTAAATAGATTTAAGATTTGATGCTGATCAAGAATATATATGTATTTTATCGGTCCTCTGATGCTTCCTTTTAGGCGTTGCAAACTTGTTGACAAAATGAAAATACACCTCATCCTTCGGTGATGGGTATAAAATAGGAAACACCAAAAAAAACCATTTCATTCACACATACATAATAATAATATTGAAAAATGTAGCAATAATGAAAAAGAAGGGCAATGCATTTATTGCTTTGACAAGCCATCTATTTGAAAGTGAAAAAAAAAAACACAAAAAGGGAAGAAAACGTATATCTTTTCGCAAAGAAAGAAAAAAAGTTTTATGAACAACAGGAAGAAGAACCGTTCTGTTCAAATGACTTTTTATGATGCTGCGACTTGTACGAAACTCATTTGTCATAAAGGTTTCAGTTGAAAGGATCTTAAAAATCGCTGTTACATAAAACTTATATACTTATATATAAACTTTGATTTCCCCTATCGTTGTTGATTTCAAATTTCTTAAATTAGAAAATTCCACACACACACACACATGCACTTAATAGATCGTAAGTTTTTGTTCAATTTCAGTCAGAGCTTAAATTACAAAAACAATTTATTTAAAAGTATTCGACGAGTGTTCCTAAAATAGCAGTAAATCACTTAAATAATATAATAAGAAAATAATGTTTTTCTAAATGAAGTTACAGCTGCAATTTTAACCTTTTGTAAGTCCTAGCTAACGTAAGCATCGTAAGCATCGTAAGCTGAAAACAAATGCAATTTAAAACATTGAATAAAAGTTAACTGCCAACATACATTAATGGCACAAAATTTCTTATCTCATCCAAGACTAACGCTAGACAGCAATATCTCTTAAGGATTTTTTCTTCTTTTTTCTTCTTTTTCTTCTTTTTTTTTTTGTTTTTTTTTTTTTTTTTTTTTTTTACCGACACGAAGTTTTAGAAGCAGAAAAAGTAAATTCTGGTCTAAGGCCATTTGTAACAATAGCTAAACTCTAAATAAGAAAAGAGAAAAGAAAGAAATAAAATTCTGTGTAAGACGAAGTGTTAAAAATTTAAAAGAATAGTGCAAAGGCAATAAAACAAAGAAAAATCTATAAATCTTTTCACTTGAAGCATTTTTAATGTGCATTTAACAATTGTAATTTTTTTTTTTTTTTTTTGTTTTTTTTTTTGCATTTTTCAAGGAATATTTGTTGAGCAAACCAGCAGTACCAGTATTTTTCTTTAGAATTACTTTACGTACAGTCCGTGGTCCGAAAAAGTTTGCTGAAAGAACAAGAAAATCATGTAAAATACTTTTTTATAATCGACTTGAGCGACGTAACTTTGACACCGACCATCTACAGTCTACAAGGTATTACTTTTATTATAAGTGATCTCAAATGAATTTTGAATTGAATTGAAATGAACTCTGAGCGCATAGTGATCGGGTATTACGATCGCTCTTATAAACTTTCCAAATTATTTTGTTTAACCTGTGATTACATTCGTTCAGTTAGAAGAGTAGACACCTATCCGGTACTGCCGCGTAATATTGGTTGCGTGCGTTGCTCTTATTCTTGAATTCACTTCCATTGGTCATTTTAAAAAAAAAGTGCAAATATTGGACCGCTTCACGGTCTTCAATGTCATATAAATAGAGTTATCCCCCCTAGTTAACAATCAGTAGAATGGTTTGGAATTTGAAACATTTTCGAAAGTGGGCACTGGTGTAAGGCAATCACAATGTGATAAATGCTGCAACAACAACCATAGAAACGGCGAAAATAACTGTAAAAGTAGTAAATAGTAATGTAGCAAATTACAACAATGCTGACGTGTTTGTTTGGCCCTGGTTAGTCCTTTGAAAGTCGTTCATCATTGGCGCAGATTAAAGTCATTAGGAGAATATATATTGCACCCTAACATCTCAGAAAACTGACAGTTTCAAGGTTATATCAAAGAGCGATATCCTCAAATGTCGACATCGATGCAAAAATCATAACTTAAATTACCGACATTTGTTCCTATATACAGCGCTCTTTGTTAAACAATTGCAAGTAGTGGTATTCTTATTACGCCCAACACAGAAGGATGAGAAGGTATATTCATTTTGCCAAAACGTTTGCAACGCTCAGAAGGAAGCTGCAGGGACTCCACAAAGTATACAGATTCTTGATCCGCATCAAATTCTGAATCCTTCTGTCCGTCGGTCCGTCTTTGTAAGTCTGTTGTAAACATTCTCCTGACCGCAAAAATAAAGCTCAAATTTGGGAAGTTCTTGCACGCATGGTTGGTATTAAAAATGGGCCAAAGCGTTCGAAGAACACGCTTTCAGTACTACGAAAGCTGAGAAGACCTCTTTCTAAATGAATAGCCCTTACTCTTACTCTTAAACTCCAGGAGATGAATGTATAAAAATTTAAACGTATATTCATTAGACGGCACTTTGGTACTTGTACAAAAATGGAAAAATATGACCACACCTACTTAATATTATAGTACAGCACAATTTATTTGTATTTTTAATATCATTATAACACGCGGAGGCAAGCTTCAAAAAGACCACAAACTATGAAAATTCTCGGCCGATTTCAATTTTAAAATGCACCTAAACAAGTCCGCTTGTTCGTCCGTCCACCTATCTCTCTATTAGTCTGTCCATCTGTCCGTCTGTCCAACTGTGTGTTATCTGTGGTAAAGTTTCTCCCATTCACAAAAAAGAAGGCATCGTCTGCAAACTTATAGAAGAATTTGAAAATTATTAAAACCTTGCAAAGAACACGCCTACAACGCCCACAGGCCTATGCAAAAAAACTGAAAACATTTTCGTTTTTCGTTTCTTTTACTCGTTGCTCGTAAACTACAACAGATACACGATATAAAAACAGAAAAAATCAGTCACGCCCGCTTAATACAATCGAGTATGAAAATTTTTATATTCCCATTTTTTCCAATCTAACTATAATTGTGACGGATATTGATTGAATCGCACGCGAATATAATTTTCTTACTTTTTTATTTTCAATCGTGTTATACTTTCAAGGGCATCTGGTGCAATATTCTAAATTTACAGCCCATAAAATTAAGAAGATCAGTTATGCGTATGTTTATTATTGGTGAACTGACTCGGAATATTTCATGCGTTTCTAAGAACATTTTGAGTTCTTTTTTTTTATTACAAGGGGATTAGTTACCACAAAACTTTTAAAACTCTTTTATTTTTCAAATAGATTTTCAGAAATCTTTTGCAAAAATGGGAAAAAAAATTCGATGCTCTTGTGTCTGTTCTTAACTGTGTCGGATGTTTTTTTTTCGCTTTTCATTCATAGTATAGTTAACAGTTATCTCGAAAAAAATTCGCAAAAAATTCAAGTCACTAACATAGGCTCATAAGTACTTTTACATAACAATGTGTACGCAATCTGTCATATTCGCCAACCACTGCTAGCATCCAATGAAATGTCAACACTCTGAGTGCCATGCAAGTGAAATAGGGTTAAACTTTTTGTGATGTCCTCTCAAGCAGTAAGTATTCAGCAACAATGATGATATACGTATAAATGCCTTGACGGCCGCATGGACTCTTATGTTTATGACTATGCCTGCTTTATCCAACTAAGCGTGCTAACAGCCATAACTCTGGCTGCTAATTCATACAATCGTACCCTTAAATATTGTCTGTGAATGTGTGTATGTATATTCCTAATGATTTAAGTCTGGTTATCCGCACTCCGGCTGATATGTCAGACTTGACATTATTATGAACTTTTTTTTCTCTCTCTGCTTTTTTTTTTTTTTTTTTTTTTTTTTTTTTTTTTTTTTTTTTTACGTTTGAAAAGCTCTTGTTAGCACTTATTTAAGATTGAATTAGATTAAATTTGAATAAGCAGTGAAAGAAAATTAAATTAAAAAAGAAAANAAAAAAAAAAAAAGGAAAAATTTTACGTTTGTCCAGCAAAAGTCAACATTAAATATTTGGTTTTAAGATTAAAATTCAATGGAGCACTCATTAATTATCAGCATATCTTCTCTCAAACTTGACAAGATTTTTTAAAATATTTTTAACTTTTTTCCCATTTTTCGTCCATTTGAGTTTTAAAAACGAATGAATTTCATAGGGAAAAATACCTGACCGCAATAAATTGTTTCCATTTCTTTACTTTCCTGATCCCTGGTACAATACAAATCGATTTGAAACTTAGGACTTGCAATTGCAACACAAGGTTGTTGTTGGAAAAAAGCCATAAAAGCCATGTTGTGCTGAAACATGCACAACTAAGGGAACGTCAAAGTAAAGTTATTTGCCTTAGGGGAATTGAAATGATGTTAGATGGGAATAGAATCAAGTAAATAATGAAAAAGTGCTCTCTTTTTCCTTACTATTCCTTTCCAGAACAATTTCACTTATCTAAACTGTCCAAAGAAGGATGAGTGAAGTGAAAAAAAGAATAGGGGGCTCTGTGGTAGTATCTGCTATTAAAAATAATCAAAAATGCTTTGTCCATGAAATATTTATTTCGTAGACTTAAAATTTGCTCGCCGTGCTAAGGGACTACTTGTGCCGTAAAGACGCGTGCTAGCAACTCGTGCCTTAAAAGTCTGATGTCTACCTATTCGATTTCAATGAATAAAACAAATGTTGCTGTAGCTGCCTTAACAAAGCTTTAAAAAACTTTCAAGAAAAGTTTATTACGTTATGTAATATAATAATAAATTTACGCTGGTGATCCTCAAACTCGAACAAGACAAACATTCANTGTTTTATGGTCGATTTTTAGCTCCTGGGCGATGTTACGACTGCTAACATACGACATCTACCAGTGCAGCCATCTACCGAAAAAATAATGGATTTCTTTTTCCCCAACCTAATATAAGAACACATAAGATGTGATGTTTAAATAAAGGCAGGAAAAGCTTCGCGGAATGAGAGTAAGTTGTAAAAACCCATTAGCGATACATTAAATGGTAGATCCTTTATATTAATGGGCCTTTAAGGTCATATCCATATCTTTCATTGGATTCGTCCATTTGCCGAAAGATTTATATGATATTTTGAAAAAAAGAATTGAATTTAATGCAATTCAATTTTCAATATGTCAAGATGTCAAGGTCATGATGGATAGCGCTGTTGAAGATGGACATTAATAATAGAGAGGAAGAAGTGTCACGATACCCTTCTATATAATAGGCATTTATTCTTCAAAATAAGAGAGCGCGGTTCGTTTTTAAGTTGAGTTTCTCGATTTTAGCTTTTCTATATTTGGGGAGGAAGGGTGGTGGGGGGAGGGACATCCGACACAATTGCCATTAGGGATCCTGTTAGCATTCAAAATCGATGAAGGACAAGGCACCTTAATCAGCTTTTTCAGCACTTATTTCCTCATTCCACTCATTTAGACAAAGCGACACTTTGTTAAGCCGTTTTTGTTAATTTAAAGGAAACAGTATTGAGATCGCAAATAGTAGCATCTAGAGATCGCTCCACAATAGGATAGCGCGTTAAACAACATACAACAACACCTTCGTACTCATCCTTATAATGCTATTTCTACTTGTATCCTTGTGTTTGTGTTATTAGTGTTGCTACTGTCATGAATCAACACATTGCGTGTCGCGGTTGAATTTTCAAGTTTTCCAGTAAAATAACTTATAATTTGTTACAATAAAGGTAAAAAGTTGCTTTAACATTTTGATTAAAATAAATTGTAAATCGTACTCGATTTATTTCAACAGGCGAGTTGAAAGACGTTTTTTCTCGAAAACTTTGCATGCGCATCCAATAATTTAATGCAAGGCTTAAAGGCTGCTATTCAGCATTTTTTTGATAAAAGTTGCTTCAAAATGGAGATTGAGCTTCTGGGCAAAATGATTGTATTAAACAAGTGTACATGACAAGTAAGCCTCAATATGGAATCAAACTTAGTTTTTGACTAAAAGATTTTTCGTCGAAAATAGGTAAAGAATATTAAGTTCTTTCACAGGGAAATTAATTTCACATCTTCGGTATTCTCTCTCTCTCTCTCTCTCTGTCGCTCTCTCATTTAAGCACTTCTGTGAAAAGTAAAGCTTTACATAACAATAATATATTTAGTTGTTGGCATTTCATAACACAGACAAACGCCGAACTGTTTTAAGCAAAGTGGCGTAGGGTATTTGAGAATCGACTTGGTGCAACTGATCTCTGGCCTCAGTTTTTGCGTCCAGCAGCGGTACAAAAACAGCGTACAAACAAACAGAACGACCTACGTAGAGACGGACATATATGAGGGAGACAAAAAGGACTTGAAAATTTTATCTAATCAAGAATGAGTTCACTTTATGGAATCAGTTATGAAGAGCTTATCTAGCATACCGGAATTTCATGACAAGTGTAAAATTATTTTACGTAATAATAAAATTAGAAAATGCCCTTGCATTCGAATACCAACCAATTCCATAATTCCAAATAAAATGTTAATAATGTACATAAGAATGATTAAGCAATCAATAATAATTTTTTTAAAATAGAAATATTCCCCTCTATAGTTAAAGTTGTAATAAAAAACACGACGATATTGTTAATAAATAATGAATAAGTCACGCAATGTTTAATGCTCACGGATTGAAATCAACCTATTAACGAATATCTGTGAATATGTTTTTTTGTTAGGGTCACACACCTTGTAAAAAAATTTGCATGGGTGTAAGCCAGTGAAATTGTTTTTTTTTTTTTTTTTTTTTTTTTTTTTTTTTTTTTTTTTTTTAAGTTCGAAACGGGATATTCTTTAATTTTTTAAAAAAGTAGAAACGTGAGTTGAATTGTGAACACATGAATTATTTATTAATATTTCATTATGAATAAATATTTTTCGTATTGGAATTTTTGGCAAAAACCTATGGATTTCCAAGCTATGTCATTATGTTGTACACACTTGAAGTGAAATCATAGCATATTAAAGAGAGCGCATATCATGTTCATCAAAAACATCGGCCTACGTCTTTTACGCAAATCCTTATTGCAAGGGGAAATAACAAACTTAGTGCGGTTATGTAAGATTTACTTTAAGAGTCATTGGAACTCGACTGCTGTTTGTTTTAGTTGAGTTCTGTATAAGTGGAATAAATAAATAAATAAAAATGTAATGGAATGTTTTGGTTGAAAATTTTTAACGCCGCGGACAGAGAGATACATAAACTTTTACGTAGTTCCTACTAAAGCCAGAAATATTCCTTTTCGCCCAGCAGAGATCTTCTAAACTATATTAATTTTGCTCGAGATTTTTGAAGGCTCCACAAATTGTTGTCGTATAAAGAAAATCCCTACTTGTGGTGTAAACTGTTATTATAGAGTAACCTTTAATACGCCCCGATAATATTGAGCTGAGGCGCAGTGCTGTGTATGTGGTATTTGCTATGTTGATGACGTCTTCTGAAGCTTATTTGCTCAAAAAAAGATTATGTATTAGGGGGCTTTCCGGGACGTATGAGAAGTCCAAATGGCCAGCGTGACACGGGTCACATATGGAAAGAGATCACCCTAACCCATATATGTATTGTAAAGTTTACAGTAGCCAAAATAGTGGGTATCCACGAAGATCAGATTGCCTGAAGAAAGATTACTCCTAACGGTTATGAGGGATTTCCCACCACATTGCTGGCAGAATGCACTTTTGTCTGCATGCGGACTGACTATAGCCCCGAAGGGAGAAAACTGGCTGTGGTTACTTCATGTTCGACATATTTCGACGTTGATCTGCGTTGCCAGGAAAGTGGCTCATCTAAACTCCTTTCTCATTTCTGGTAACTCAGAACTAGCAGAGCTGCCTGCTATAGGGCTTGTGCTACTCCTTGGTGGCGCCACCTACCCAACTGACCCGTTATCCTGATTGACGACGTTGTGATGTCAGGCTATCACGTCATATACTCGCATTAAACTTTATAAAATTGCTTTCTTTTCAAGACTTTATTCGTCCAAAATCGATTCTAAGTCTTCTAACGCGGTACAGCACAGAAAAACTTGTTTTCAGAACTGTCCATTTTCATATTCTTTCATACAAACGCATATTTGTACGCTTTTGCATGATAACACAAATACATAAACACAAGCTGTTTACAAAAATCGTTGTTTAATTCGATTCCTTTTTCCACAAGGGGCGCTACAAAAGATCTTTCCATTCAATTTATATTTTCGGAGAACCCTTTTCAATTTTTAAGAGATACAATTCTGACCTTCATACGGCGTCTATGACGGGATATATACCAAAAAAAAAAAAAAAAAAAAAAACAATTCACTAAACTGAATAAACACGGCATGGCACTGGATTCGTTCTCACGCTTTTAATTAATGAAAAGCTAAGCGCAGTTTGCCAGAAATGATGAATACCTGAGGAGAGTGAAACTTCTTCACTTATCCTATATACAAGACAACAGAACAGAAAGAGAACATTCTATACCATAAAAATTTAAAGGAAAAAGAAAAATCAAATATCACTTTCACACATCAGTTGTAGGTGCGTGTACCTTGTACAGCAGCGAAAAAGAATACGCTTGCTTTACATTATTCACCCTTCGTGTATTCTCTTATAATGTATATTAAAAATTATACTTTGTATTAGTGCTCTGTAGCATGTAATTATTTCTCGCGCCTACCAACCAGCTAACCATTAAGTCTTCTTGCATGCGTATTACCCTCGAAAATCAATTAAATAAGGATTTATGGAAACAAAAATTATATTTACTGATGCAAAATGGAGTGAGTGTTCTTACTGATTGCATCCACTGAGCAGTAAAATGCAACGATGATTGTAGAACAGTAAATTAACAGCAAAAACAATGAATTGTTTTCATTTTTCAATCCGCTCATATTCACACACTTCAATGTAGGCAGATAATGCAAGAAAAGTACATCCCGCATAGAGAAAAATGAACTCGCGTATTATTGAACTTTGCATGTGAATGAAAGAAATAAAAAAAAAAAAAAAAACATTTTTATACAGGCCTTCCTCGTATAACGCGGTTAAACCGTATTATAACAAACTTTTTTATTTATTTATTTAAATTAAAATAAAATATAGAAAAATATAATTTCTACTTACAAATAACAGAAATCAAGGCAATGTGTAAGTTGTTGCATGGAAACTAAGCCTTAAGACATACGCTTTTATGATAGCTACATTTCGGTCCAAACATACACACGTACATGTGCGCGTAAAAAGACTGTAGTAAATGACGGCCCACTTTTAATTAGCCTACAACAACCCTACAGCTATTCTTATAACGCCTTTTTTAAATGATTCGTTGTATGGGAAGCGATCGAAAAAGTAGTCCGATCCGAACCATTTGCAATAGAGTCCTTGTCCTTGGGCCAAAACACGTCAGTGTTTCGTTCAAATGACTCGAGTCGAGTTCAAATGACTCTTAAAGTAAATCTTAAATTAATTATTATTAAAACTTAGTATAAGTACAATGAAACAAATAAGAAGGAAAAAGGAAAAAAGGAAAAAAGGAAAAAAAGCATGTACACAATTAGCACAGAGCCACACCCATATTGTACATTATTTATTTCTATTTATGATAACCCAATTAATAAGTGCAAAATAATTGAATTGCGCGCAAGTGCAATGCCAACAACAACAACAGCCACAAAGTTGCTCTTAACATACACGATGATATTTCGAATTTCTATGATATGGAAATTTTCCTCATTTTTACTCATTTGCCTACGAGAATAGGAAGCATTCTCATGAGCTCTGCTCCTACTCTTCCTCATTGATAAGGAAGTAAACTTGGTTACTATACAAATTTTATCTTTATCCCTTTATATCACAGTTGCTTCCTTTAATGATTCCCTGTTTCAGTAGAGATGCGCAAAAGTCCATTGGATAAATATTATATTAATTCGGTGTACACGTCGTACTTTTTTCCAGACCTTTGCTCAATGCCTCATGCATCTACCGAAGAGTACCTTGGCTGTGGCAGAACTTCCCATTCGAGTTGCAACAGTGTATTCTTAACGACAATTGCGGTAAAAGTTCAAGCCGGTTTTTGAAGCTCGTAATATCCTACACCTTGTTGATGCCCAGTACAGTAAAAGTTGGTGGCCATAAATATTCAGCCTCGATGTCGATGTGGACGACTCTCTTGGATTAGCTCACGATTTCTTACGTTTGGGGTTGTGGTGGCAGATCCACTTTCCATCGCCGGTCACAATTCGTCATAGAAAACTCTTCCTTTTTTTGCTTGGCTAGCAATGAAACCGCGATATTCAAACGGGTCGAAATGGCATTTTTAGTCACTTCTTATGGTGGCCATTTTCCCTCCTTTTCGACAATTCCCCCATCGCAAGGGGGAGCTATTTAAAAGGTGCTTAGATAGGCCTCGACTCAGACCGCTAAGCGAGAATTTGGCCCATACCCATTTTCTATTGCGGTACTTCAGGGTAGCGAGGCCCCCTTCAATGGGGATTTTCTCTCTCCCTGAGGGGTCGTCAATCAACTTACCTCTCGATTGCCAATGGTTGTAGGCAACCCGTCACGCCAGGTGCAGACGTAAAACACACAGAGACATCTTTCCCATCGCAAGTAAGTGTCTAGAAACAGTTGATTTATCAACTGCCACACTATTGGAAAGTTCGTCGAGAGTTTGAATTGGATTTTTGGCCAATACGTCTTTAGGCCGTTCTTTGTCGTTGACATCAAAAGCAAAACTTGTAGACCGTTGAAAACAAAACTGGCAGTTAGGATATGACAGAGCAGCATTACCATAAATTTCGGAGCGTCTTTGCTGGGCATCGAGGGCGAATTTCCTCAAATTAAACAAATAAGGTAATGAAGGAAAATGCAGTTTTTGAGCGCTTCATGATTAGCGTCGACGTACGCTGAGTAAGTCAACAATACTAAATAGGAAACTGTTACTGTGTTGAGAAAGTTCAAAAGTAAGAAGAAAGTAGAATTCGCTAATCAAAACGGGCGCACGCATGTAATAGTATAAAATTGGGATCGCAAATTTTTTCACCGTGGTATACGAATCCGTGTTAAATGATGACGTATTACTTTTTATTTTCTTTAATTATACGACCAATCACTCAGGGGCTGTCGCATATTCGCCCCTTGCGAGGACGATCGGTAAGTGTCACGCTAATGACTTCATCGACTGACCGTTTATTACCACTACGTCAAGTCTAACCTATTGAGATTTGAACTCGTGAACACAGGCTTGATAGTCGTGACTGTTAGCTACTTGGCTATTCATCCTGACACGTGTTATAGAATGGTCTACTGCACAAGTGCATATATCTTATACTGTATATATGTAAAAAGTTCCAAACGATTTACATACACACACAAAGTGAGCAATTTTCATAAGTTTACAGTATTTTATGGTTTCTCGTATGTTTACGTTGCGTCACGCAAATTGTTTAACACCATTATTTTTTAAGAAAATATTTCATCTCGTAAAATAATAATAAGAAAATTTAATAAATTATCTTTTTGCATATATTTTCTTCTTCTTCTACTAGAATTTCGCAAATCAAGAACAGAAAATGTTTACATGTTCAGTTAAGTCATAAACGCAAAAATGGATTATAATTTAATAAACATTTAAATTATCATTAAAGGCTGAGTTCAATAGCACTAACATGCTATGTAAACACGCAACAGTATCTATGTATTTGTTCATATGTTAGCGCTTGTGCGCATTCACTCTTAGCGCTCGCTATTCAAATATCTAGAGAACACGCGTTGTTTATAATTGAGCTTATGTGCACTTTTATAAACGTGTATCTCCGCTACATGTGTCTGCGGTTATTTGAACATTTGCACTTGTTCACGTAGATATTACAAATTGACTTATATAGCCTCGATGTCAAAATAAAATTGAAAAACTCTTGAAAGTAAAACAAATAAATTGTTTAGATAAAAAAAAAAAAACACATCGCTTAACATTTCATTGAAATGCCCCTTAGGCAAGCAACACTATATGTTGTATAAATGAAATTTTCATGTTTTGTATTGTAAAACTATGTTACCGTTATAACCGTTTGTCTATATATATTTGTGATGATAATTTTCTTAAAGCCTTTTGTATTAGAGTGACTTCTGTCGCCCTGATTGCGGGTATTACGCTCACTTCTTTTGTATTTCAATAATTTATTAATAGAATTTATTATGAAAAATTTATTTATCATGAAGTCTTTGTTCGAAAAACTATTTTTGTCAAAATTTTACTATTTTCAAAAAAATTATACAAAATCTCGCTATACAGGTCAGCTTCGATAGTATTTTTACGATTAGCGGCCTAGGCATCACATTATCGCATTATCGCACAATCTGCGTGCAGATTGGTATTAAAAATGGGTTAAACTGGTCCAAGCACACGTTCTCAGTAAAGCGTAGACTGACCGTTACACCTTTTCTCTAACCAAAAACTTGTGAATTTTTACTTATTACTTGTAAACAATAAATAATGAAAGGATGAATTATTCTATACACGTTCAAACCGGCCACGCCCACACCAAAGTATAAGTGATCAAATTTTC
>KK503044.1:46929-59783 GCA_000688735.1 Glossina austeni | reverse complement strand
GATCTAAAGTATAGTTGCGCTAAGGCACAGACGGAGCAAAGTAAACTCTTGTTTATATTAGGTTGGGGAAAAAGAAATCCATTATTTCTTCTTCTTCTTTTGCTTCTTTTTGAATCCAGCTTTGTGTAAATGGTTTAAAACTGTTTTATGGTCGATTTTTAGCTCATGGGCGATGTTACGACTGCTAACACCGATCATTTCTCCGTTCAGGAATTTTTGATGTTAAAGATGCACCTCGCACAGGTAGGCCGGTCGTCGAAAATGTTGATAAAATCGGAGAAATGATCGGTGTTAGCAGTCGTAACATCGCCCATGAGCTAAAAATCGACCATAAAACAGTTTTAAACCATTTACACAAAGCTGGATTCAAAAAGAAGCAAAAGAAGAAGAAGAAATAATGGATTTCTTTTTCCCCAACCTAATATAATAAATTATGTGTTACTACGCTGTTAAAATGAATTTGTTAATAATGCGTCATATAAAAAGTCTTTGAGATTCTTTTTCCGCCGTTTTCTAGGCCTGCTCCGTTCAAACTGCCAGGTGATTGATGCCTCCTCTATTTCTGATGGTTTACGTGCCGGTCTTGCTCCACCAGTTGCAAAATTTCATTGAATTTTTCGTCCAAAACCAGGAGCGTCTTTGACATCGGGCAAACCGCTTGTGGATCCTTCATTCACTCACAACATTCTCACTGTACCCTTCATATACAAATTTCTTTTTTTTTTGCCTAATTTATAGTAAAAAAGATTAACTTAACCTATTTTGTCAGATATTTCGCTCATTTTCAAATCAATATAACTCTTTACACGAGCAAGGAAGTAGCAAACTATCTGCACAAAAAATGTAAACATATGTTCGGTGGAGACCATCAGGTTAGTCTTGCCCTATATATAGGCATTAAAAGAATTGTGATCTTAAGTCTTTACTTCATTGGCATACACTTTCTTTCAAAATCCTTTTAATATATTTTAACCTTAATTCGTGCACGTTGAGCCCTTGAGGCTCTTTTAAATTTTGAACTTAAATATTTTAATTATTTTATAGTGCATTTCTAAACTTATTTTACTTTAAAATTACAAGAAACCTTAAAGAGAGCATTTATAAGTTTGCAGTTAATCGGAATGTCAAAATGAATGGGCTGACCGTCAGAAAGGCATTCCTGATCTTGGGCAGGAAGGAACCAATCGACTGAAAATTTGAAACAGAGATGCAGTGAGCAATTGCGTAAACCATTTCGGACACAGAAAACACAAATACTCACAAATTATAAATTCGACCTCGATCTTGATCGAAAATACAAAATGGCGAAAGATTCAGAATCGATTTACGTTCACTTTGACAAAAATGTTGATGGAAAGTTCAAATATTTTGAGTTGATAGTCGCGCGTCAATTTTAAAATAAGATTGGATCCACCCACAAATACGTTCAAACCGGACAAAAACCGGACAAGTTTACAGCGTGTAATTGATATGAAAGGTGTTTAATATATTTTTTCGCGCATGAAACACAATGAGCAAGCACGATGCAATCACATTTAGTTAAATACTCTACAATTATATGGCATTAGTTTAGCGAATCTAATCTTCCTGCTTCCTTGCTTCGTTGCAATTTTATACGTCAAATGTGTTAGTAATAGCGACTAAAGCCAGAACATATTTTTTCGCATTAAAATTAAACTTTTAGATAAAGATCCCTAAATAACCTACTGTAACGTGCCTGTTTATATCCAGGCAAAGAAATGTTATATATTCTCATAACATTCGTCATTATTCAAGTATATGTCAAGGATTTCGTAAAGTAACTAACTATAAGCCTGATAAGCATTCAGTAAGAGTCGTAAAATCTGCTTATAAATTTGCGCTTCTATGTTACTTTGTCTTGCCTCTTCGTTAGCTCTCCAGTTTATAGTCTGTCGTGAGAGCACTAGAAGTCGTAGTAATTGAATTAAAAAGAAAAAAACTTTTTCTCTTTCCGCTTGAATGCCAGCAAATAATTGTTGCGTGTATATGCACATCATAAATGTCCACGAAAATTTCTAAACTACTGAAACTTTTCTTTCATTGCATTCCGCCGAAAATTGTAATGTATTTTTGTTAACAACTTATTGAAAGCATCGATTCAAAAGTTAGTTTAAATTACTTCACGACCCAATTAAAAATGACTAATTAATTAATAGACAAAATATGCTAAGAAAGAAACGGAAATTGTGTAAGATTTTTTTAAATTTTCCGTGCATAAAACATCAATCAATAACATTGTTGACTGACATATAGATGTCGCCACTTTTAATGAATCCATAAGAATTCTTTTCGAAAAGTGAATTTAGAAAAAAATAAACTTTTTTCCTTTGGTCGAAAAATCAGTTAAAAAATCATCCGAGGAATCGAAAATTTTTATACTGACTCTGCGGGCACTAGAGAATCTTACTACTGAAAGAACGAAACTATTTTGTAAAAACTTATATTCAAGCGTGGTTAAGGTCTTCCTTAGTCTGATGGTTGTATTTTAATTTCAAGCATTTTTTCTATCGCAAAATAACAAAAACAAAAAAGAAACGGATTATTATTCTAATGTAGACAAAAATTATTTATATATGTAGAGTTATAAAGAAACTATAATATCACTTGAGTTTGCAAAAATAATTGAACTACTTCAAATAATATTGAAAAACTGCAAAAATAGCAAGTAAAAATGCTATAGTGAGTCACGGCCCGCCATTAAATACCTTACCCTACAGTACAGTTATTCATATGACGCCTTTGAATCGGGCATTACATATAGAATGTTGCCAGGTGTTCTTCCTTGAGACAAAATTGCGGCCTATACGTGGAACAGAACAAAAGAAGAAGAAGGACGAATGGACGAACAAGCTTAAATCGTTTTACAAAGTGATCGTGTTAATCAATCGGTATAATATTAGATAGTGGATCTATCTCAAATTTTCCCGGGGTTTACATACAAACTTAATATAGCCCAAGGGTTGTAGGGTATAAAAACGGGACTATCAAATTTTAACCTGAAAACTAGTACAAAAGCATAGAGAACAGATAAAACTCTAAAACTCATATGTATGTATACTCATAGAAAATATTAAATACATTTTTAAGCAAAAAATTTTAAATAAATATTTATTTTTTCGTTTTCAACAATTTATTTGCATTTATTAACGGTTTTTCTAATATTATTGAATTATTACACCTTTTTTACTATATTTAATATTATTTAATTTTTTTTTTTTATTTTTTTTTTTTTATTTTTTTTATTTTTTTTTTTTATATATTATTTTTTATTTTTTAATTTTTATTTAATATTAAGTATTCACATACAATCCCTAGTGTACTACGATTTAAATACTTTCTACTACTAAATGCTAATCTCTTTATTGAGCGCAAGTAGGGCAGATGATTGAATATTTAAAAACCTCTTAAGTAAACAAAGTATGTATGTGTGCATTAATTCGCAATTAAAAGCATATTTGAAAACCTCTTTTAAAATACAGAAAACATTGATTGTGCATATAAAGCGTATTTATATTATATATTAAAAGAAATTAATGTCGTTTGAAACTATTTTCGTGTGTGTACTTAGAACAATAATTATGTTTACAGGAATCTTCGTTACACAAATATCTTCGTATGCTATGCCCTTTATTTTCAAAAATAAATTAAACTTTCTCAAAGAGTACTAAATATATACAGACATAGCATTGGCGTGTGTGTGTGTATCTGTCTGTTTGTTTTTATTTCAATTAATTTACAAAGTTCGCCTTTTAGTTAAGCCTCTATATCTTTCTCTCTCTCTCTACTCTCTATGAACACTGAAACACTGTTATTTTATAGAGCTGCAGTTTCCTTGCGTTTTTATAATGAGAAATACGAAAAGCAAAAAGCAAAAAAAAGAAAGAATATTTCAAAGCTTAATTATTAAAAATATATTGCTTAAGCGCTTTAAAGTGAAATTAAAAAAAAAAACAATTTCATTACCTAAACTAAACTAAACATAAAATGGCATTAGACATTTTATAAGTTCATAATTATAATTTCATCTAATATCGTATATGTACCACATGTTTGCCGTCATTGTTAAAGCCATTCCTTATATAATCAACGTCCCCTTACAAAGACATGCTTTCTGTTTATTGTTGTCACCAAAATTATTTTCCTGAACTGTATGCTGCAGTAAAATACTTATTCAACATTCTCTACATAACCTTATAAAATGCTTACATGTAAATATAAACATCTCTAAACAAAATCATAAAGAAGCAAGCATCTCCACGTCTGCACTACATAAATGTTAGTTAGGGTTGATATAGGGGTTGACACGCGTACATGTATGTGTATGTGTATCTATGCAACATCAAAAAGCAAAGTTGCTTATTTGGGGAAACCACTTAGATATTACCAGGAGTTAGCTGTTCAGTTAAAGTGAACGTTACGTTATGTGTGTGTATACGTGTTCGTAAAGTAAATAAATTTCTAAACAGCCATGGGAGCCCAGAATTTAAACTGAAAAACAGATACCTAGCTACAGCTACCTACAGTCTATTATTATTATTACGTTAGTCTGCTTTTAGAGAGTGCGCCGCATACAAAAAAAAAAAAGGCAGATTGTGAGAAGAGGGAAAAGGTAAACAATCTACACTTAAACTACAATTTTAACCATAAATTCCAATTAGCTTTCGAAAAGGTAGGGGAAATGCATAATACAAAGATATTCAGGTTGTGCTTTTATCAATCCAAAGAAAGGCAGTTTCCCAAAATCAGTGAAATTTTTGGTTTTAAAAGCTTTTAGTTAAAGTCGGCTTCATTGTCAACACAATCGTTTCGTTTCGATCCCGTTGTACAAGATATGATTCAGAAGATACAAGAAGGCTTTTAAGGCTAATTTGGTCAAAATATTAATAAACTATTTGTCAATTTTTTTGTTTTTAAACCGTACATGTGAGAATTATTTGGTATCTCTTGGTATTATTCCATTGTAAGATCTAGCATTGTATTTATAGAGTTGAAAATTTTTTCTCGGTTAAAAAGAATACCGGGAATATGTTGTTGTGATAATGATTTTTAGGATTTGAAAGTTCACTAGCAGTTTATTCGTCAATTAAATGGAGCTTTATAGTGATCAAATGTCTTTCTTCTACAAGTTACTACGCACCGTTAAGCCGATGAATCTATTCGTGGACGTAGTCTGATAGCAAACAAATTTTTAGAAAAGCTCTTCTGCCCTAGTGAACAGATTTAAAGGAGCCTTTTCGGCCAAATCGGCTTAGCGAATGAATCTAGAAAGCCGATGGATGAGCTTTTAAACCGAAACGATATTTAAGCACTTTTAAGAATTCTTAAGTGCCAATACCATCTGATCTGACCAACAACAATCTGACTTTTTAACAACTACTGCTCAAATAGAACTTCTCGTCGATTAGTGGAAAAAGGCGCTTTACAGCAGACGAATCTATGAAAATATGAGTTTAGGGGTAAAAGCCACGACGTAATGGGTTTGTTATGATGAACGAAAAAAAGGAAATCTGGTAAATTTTTTGTTCTTTTTTTTGGTCGGAAATAAGTGGGAAGAGAAAAAGATAGGCAGAAGTTGCGTCGCGATGTAGGTTTATAACCTCTCGGCAAGTGTTATATCTTTGCCCCAATCATTGGAGCTGCTACCGTACACAGTCGTCACCAAAGTATGGTTAACCTTATTGGAAATTGAACTTGGGCACGCCCAATTAATTTCCTATAGAAAAATTATTATGAAATTAAACTTCAAAGCGCGCCAAACTGTATTGATCGTCAGAGTAAATATTTTAATCAATTTAATTAAATTACTTCTAGAAAATCTTGAAATATGGATTTTACAGAGTATTGTTTGTAGGTCACAAGTCGTATTGAATATTAAAATCTTCGTTTTACGATAATCCATTAATCATTTTTAGTTAAATGTAATTATCATCCGTCAAGTTATCTTGCAATATATAGATTTTCATGTTATTATCATTGACATATAAATCTACGTCAGAAAATGTGTCTGCTAAACAAATTTCTATTACGTATTGATTGATTTGCTGATAACATAGATTATGGCTTCCTAGAGCGTTATATGCTTGAACACGGTAGTAATTGAACACCTTCCACTTGAGTGAATGTCGTTGCACTAGAAATTTTTTCTTTTTTTTTTTGTGTTAAACATCATATATAGATATTCGTGTTGTAATTTTTTTTTTTCTTTGTCCTAATAAGCAGTGTCCGTTAGTTACATGTGCATATTTCTAGACTCGCTTCCTGACTAAATTCACGAATTCTTTAATATACGTCTTCGTTTTTGTAGAACAACTCTCAATAATTCTGACGTTGGTGAAGTTTGTGTTCCTTTTCTTTAAACCTTATTTATATCTTTTCTTTTTTTTTTCTTCTTATGATTGGCGTTTTATTGCCATTTTCTTGTCATTTTGGTATCATTGCTATGGTACTATGTTCAGCTACACTTGTCTCGAATAGATAAGAAGAGAAAGAGTCAATGTCTAATTTAAGTATACTTTTGCCCTACATGAACTTGGCAGAGAGGCAGAGAGAGAGAGAGAGAGAGAGAGAGAGAAATGGCGGGAGAGAGAGTCGCTTAGATAAAAAAACTTACATCTTTTGAATAAAATTCTAGTAAACTTTCTGTTGATAAAATGTTAAAATTATCCTAAATTTTATCTATATTTTGTAAATATGTTAATATTACATTTTATACCAAATTGCTTTTTTATACTACTCATGTTAAACGTTCATTGTTGTTTAAACGAAAAAATTTTCGTGACATTTTCGAATTACTGCATTGCTCGAAAATGAAAAATGAAAACGAAGTTGTAATAATGAATCAACCGATATGCGCGATATTAAATGAGATTTATGCGATTGCCTTTAATAGAAACAAACCAAAAAATATTTATATTTATTTCAGTTTTATCCGACATTGGAAGAACTTTTGGAGTCATATACGCCGAAGGAACCCTATAGCGAAGAATTATCACAAAATTCAAAGATGTTCGCGATTACATTAAGAAACACATGCGTTGGCTAAGAGAGTTGTTTACAGATCTTCTACATGGATATATTTATGAGATGAAAAAAGATGGAAGCACTTTAAAAAAAAAAAAAAAGTGGCCAAACCTTTACAAGAATGTTTCAATTATTTTAAATGAAAAATATTTAGAAGCTCATCATCATGGATGTATTGGGCTCCAAGAGACCATGCATTGTCGAAACAATGCAAGTACCGCGTAGTTTATATGAGCAGTTATCGCATATTAAAATCGGTTCCCTGTTATGTTTTAGCACAAACACGGAACTTATTTTGGCTACTGTTATATATACAAATGAAGATTACTTATGGAAGGGCTACCTATTAACGTAATACTCTTACTTATAAAAAGGCTCCTTAATCTGTTATTTTATTACTTTATAGCTTGCCATTCAAATTTTTAAGAAGTGCAATATTTATTTTATTATTTAATTTATTTTTTTTAGAAAGCTAGAAAGTAGAAGAATTCCTTTTTAGCAGATAACATTAATGTTCCAATTGTTGTAATGGTCTAATTTTTGCAGTTGCAGTAAGCCAGATAGAATATCTTTTGACAGCAGATCTTGGGCTTTCTTAAAATCCTTACTTACATTGAAGTTGAGCTCTACTTCTTGCATTGTTATTATGGAGATACGATACCTATGCAGGTTTTTCATTTGTAATGAAAGATAACAGAAAAAAGTCAACGAAATATTTATTGTTATAAAAAATAAGAAGTTGAGAGCTACATGTAAGCTTCACTTAAGCTCTGGAAAAAGAAAACGAAACTAGTAAGATATTGTTACGACATTCTTGTCTTGCTAAGGTTGGTATCACTAGATCGTGATTTTATTTACAATCAATTTCTTTAAGGGTAGGATTATTTACAGTTTACTTAGTTTGACAACATTCTTAACTTAAACTTTCTTTTCGACTCAAATGTTCTTTTCCGAGTAACTCATTTTGTTCAAATGTTCTGCAAGTCATCATAATTAATGTGTTTTCCGCCGATCCCTTTCGTTAACCGGCGGCTGCTTGAAGTGCCATGAATGTCACTACGTTTTTCCGTCTCTTCGAAATTTATTTTCTGAGAAACTCAATTAGTCAGTGGGATGAAATTAGAATTGACATTTCCGTAACAATATAATCAAAGGCGAAAGTGATGATCAATACGTACAATACAAGTTATCAGGGAAAGTGGGAAAAGATATTTTATAATTTCAAGCAATTTAAAGCAGCGCTTTAATCGAAGCGTTAATATAAAATTGCAGAAATTTAAAACGATTTATTGGTAAAATAATTTTCTTTCTTATGATACCTTTTGCATGCTTATATATGGGACACTTTAAAAAGCCATTTCAGGGACTTTCAGAGCACATTTAGTTCGAACTATAATCAATCGTTACCTATTGTATTTGAATGGCAATTTTCGCACTCTTTTTGGAAATAAATTTGAGTAATTTTCAAATTCGCCCTCAATGCCTTACGTCATAGTTTAATCGCCAGCTGCCAGGTGAGTTTTCCACTTGCCATAGTCTGACTTGAGCTTGCAATTGAAATATTAATACCAACTAAGCCAGCACATAAACTTTATAATACATTTTCTCCACATTTTGATGAACAGCATCGAATGTGATTTTTCTAAAAGTTTACGCTTGTTTACGATTTTTTCATATATGTCAAAAAGATAGGAAAGCTGTTCGATAATAAATTTTTTTTTTTTTTTTGCAAAAAAACTGTAAATATTATGTGAGAAGTAAGGCGGTTGCTAAAAATATCTTACGCAGTGCAATAATTTAAAAATATTTATTTTCTTTGTTTAATTTTTTTTGAAAATCAAGAAACAAAAGGAAAAAAAGCATTTTGGTTAAATTGATTACATTTTCGAAAGATTAAAATTAAAATGCATGCCATTGAACATAAATGAAAATAATAAGAATGAAAAAGGGTAGCATTAGAGGTAATTAACATTGTATTACTTAACAATATTATAAGAAAATTAATATTCTAAGAGAATTCAAGAATCTACGATATAATCAAAGACTAAAGAAAACTGTTATTTTCTTGTATGCACATACATCTCTTTCTACATCTCGACGAAGATACGTCACAATTACCAATTATTGCATATACTTAATGCTACTATATAAAGGAAAATTTTTCAAGTAAATGATATGTTGAGAGCAGACAACGGCAAATTAGTGGCACAATATACGCAAAATTCTATAGAAAAGTTATGACGTAGACTTTATCGCATAAATGCATGATGCACACGTTCATTAAATGTTAGAAGAATACTGTGATTGATGCTATGGGTCGAAGGAAGCTTGTATATGCGTGGTAACGAAACGCAACTCGAAATCAATGCTTGGTGGTTCATTCGCTTTGAGCTGAGAGCAAAGGTATCATAGAATTATGTGAATATTAAATTTTACTAAAGTTGCCTGATTGAAGCGTTGCGATTGTTAAATGAGTGTTGAGTGAATAAAGTTCATCACAAACATAAGTATAATGATAACAATAAGTAAAATGGAAACAATCGCTTTAGGGGAAACATTGCTTACACTCACATCGCGATAAATGAAATGGATTTAAAGTTGGCGATGCTACAAATAAAATATCAAAATTTATTGACAAATTGATCCGTTAGAAATATAAATGCAATTTTTTGAGAAAAAGATTTTTCTTGATCTTTTACTTTTGAAATATGACGAGACAGATAATAATCGTCGTTATACGCTTGGAAATCATCGTAAATACAACTGAGAAAAGTGACCAGCCTTCAGACGCGTCTAGTGTAGGGGATAAATAACGAAAGCACTTCGAAATCAATAGAGGCAATAGAGGCAATAAAGGTTGTAAGGGTCCTTTCTTTGAATAATCCATTTTTGCTATATATCCTAGTACTAAATTTCCACGATATTGTTTTTTCTTTTATGTAAAAAATTCCGAAAAAAGAAAAAAACGAGAATTGCCACAATATTAAGTAAATGTTATGGCAAAGTGAAAGAAATAGTAAAGGTTACTGCTCTCACTAAGAAATAACAATAATTGCTAAATAATTTAAACAACATAGACAAGTAAAAACACCATAATGGGCCGAGAGTCCCAAATTTAGATACCCTGCATCACATACTGTTATTCATACGATGACCTTTTAAACAAGACTTTATATAGGAAATAATCGAAAAAGTTGTCCGATCCGAACCATTTTCGAAACCGGTTGTCCTTGGGCCAAAACACCAAAGTATACCAAAGTATACCAAATTTCATCAAAATATCATAAAAATTGCGAATTGTGGGCTAAACAAAAGACTTTTCTTTTGCGGATGAACCGCATAACAGCATAATGAAGGATGGGTCTGAATGTCGCATACAACCAGACAAATTTAATATACCATTGTACCACAAAATGTGTAGGGTATAAAAAGCAAGAAGACAGCTTTAAAAAAACTTCTGGCCCGGCCGTAAAATAATTAAGAAAAGACAGATGTTCGGAAAGCGAAAGGCAAAGCATGAGATACGTTGTAAGTTATTGGATTAACAAGTTTACTAAACCGAATCGTTTATGTTTTTATTGTGTGTTTATTTATTTATTTGGTTTAGCGTCAAAAACAACTTCCACGATGTTAAGCATTTGTGGTGAAGTAAGGAAGCCATCTAACAAAATAATTAGAGACCCCTTGAAGCAAATAATTTAAGGGATGCAATAAACAAATTGAAAAGAATTTTATGTGCTTTAAGAAGAATGATGTGTTGAAAACTAAAGAGTAATCATTAATTTAAAACATTTTTGCTTTACAAACTTCCCCGGTTGCGTAAACGTAGTTAAAAAGATAATTTTTTCTTTCAAAAGTTGTAAGAACACACAAAAAACATTATTTTTATTATCCATATCTTACAATATCAGCTTATATTTTATGAGCAATTATTTTTACAACTTCTGCTATAATTTACTCTAATTTTTACAGACAATAATTTTGACGTCCTATAAAAGAAAAAAAAAAAAAAATATTTTCTTTCTTCTTTCTTCTCACTGTTTATTTATGATATTTAAGTACTGAGTAAAGAGAGAAAAAACACTCAAAACTTATTGTTATGCAGGCCAGCAACAACATCAATACATCTACATAGCGCCTGAAGCATAGCACGTTTTTTCTCAGTTCGTAGCAAGAAATCTAATTTAAGCTAAAACTGTGAATCGCACTTCAGATGATACAGATGGCGAGTAATTACTACAAGTTGATTTAAATTTCGAAACGAATGTTTACAATTTGATTGCATCCATAAATCAGTAGCGAAGTGTGTGTGTGTTACACTACTCAGTACTAGAACTCAACGGCAAACCACAAATTATGCTAACAAAACAACAAAGATAAACAACAAACTGGTTACACATTTTATGAAATTTATTTTATATAAAAACAAATTAACCGCAGGGTCTAGAATTTTTACAAAAGACCGTCAAGTATGTATACAGCCGTGGACACAAACATAGCACACATTTGAGCCAAACTATAATTACAAGCATTTATTAAGAGAAACCATAACTTATCGTCATGTTAATAAAATAATGATTCTGTGGAATAGTGATTCTGTGTGGAGTGGAAAAAAAAATTATAATAACTGTTTTTTATTTGTTAGTCGCTTAACACCCCATGCGCCCTTCAGTATTACGGCTTTCAATAGGTCTATGACATATCTTCTGCGGTATAAAATATCAAATTTTCCGTATAGCTCTCTAAGTTGTCTTATCATTTATTTTGAAACATCTTTTTGCGTAAGTTTTATTTTAAGAAGTTTGCCTACGACTTGCCAGTGTTCTCTAGTTATTAAAAATTTTTAATAAATTCTTGCTAAAACTAATCCTTTATCAAATGCTTTGTATTTTTATATAAAAATTTGTAGAAAAATTCAAAATCTTTTAGTTACGTAGTTGAAGCACTTTTTTGCTCTAAATTTTGTTTCAATTTATGCTATTTATATGTCAATGGCTGTACGCATATATGCGTAGAATATTATATTGAATTAAGTGTAAATGTTGGTCATAGCAGTAATGACGATGGCGACATTAGTGCCGATGATAACAGTGGCGACAATCTGCTTTAATTAACACCTTATAGTGCTATTTATATATCGTACAGAATTATACACAAACAGAACAAATGGGGTAAAATCATTTAAAAATATTGTTGCATTTTTTTCTTTTTTGAATGCGCTCCCTAACAGGCCTAAGCTTGCTGGAAAGTAGGATTTTAATATAACAAAACATTTTAGGCTTGAATTTAGCAAAAATTTCGTATCTAAAAACAATCTCACGCCAAAGTATCGCAAATAGTTGTAAAAACAAACGAATTAAGTGCAAAAAATCAAGAAGCATTTTAGAAGCACGCTTTAAGCCATAAAAGCTTAAACGATTTGTATGCATATGGTTTCATGACTTCACACTTTGGTAGCTGTAAAAACAAACGATTTGCGCACATGCTCGAGTGGATAAAAACAAAAAACAAAGACAAAAAAAAAACAGGTAAGAAAATTATATTCCGTCCTAACCGAATCTGTTATACCCATCACCGTTATCTTAAAAAGACCAACACAGTGAAAGAACTACATTTTCATGCTCTATAATGTAGATTGGTCACGGAAGATTTTTTCCTATTTTCAAAGTAAAAATTGTCCATAGGGGTGTCCTTGGAAAACTCTAAGTCACCTTCAAATTCTTTCACAAACTTATAGGCGATATATTCATTTTCGCTAACAGGAGAATTTTTGCTATAAATACTACAAAGTTGCACAGACAGACAGACAGACA
>KK503044.1:23884-43685 GCA_000688735.1 Glossina austeni | reverse complement strand
GCTATTATTCGTATTTACCCACTGAAAGTCACCGAAGCAAATGAGTTTTTCTTTTCATGAGGATTGGGTTAGTCTTCTGTCAACTGTTTTACGTGATGCATGTTACATTCAACTGTTTGTCTTAACCACTAAAATGAAGACTCAACCAGTGCGTACTCCACATGTAATGTGGTGAGAATTTACACAAGACAATAGCGCTAAAGCGATAGCTGACATGAAAATATGCAGCGTATATGGTGAACGACTGATAACTGATCGGACAGTTAGAAATTGATTTGTAAAATTCTCTTCTGGAAGACGTGACGTCCTTCCAACTTTGACGACAACCTTTTAAAGGCAATATTGAAGCAGAACCCATGACAAGCAACAAGAGGTTTAGCAAAAAGTTTGAATACCTCACAATCAACTGTTGAATTGATATTAAATTTTGTTATTCAATGAAAACGAAATAAATATCTGATGAAACAACGGAAGTTATTTATGACTCGACCTAATAAAGATCCCAATTTTCATCATTTTGATTTGATTTCGATTTTATCTTTTATTACTTTTACTATATTCTTTTTTTCTGGCCACAATTAATACTCTGACTAATCGAAATAGAATTTACTTTTTTAACCCAAATATCAATATACATATACATATACATATATATGCGCTTGAAGTGAATAACAAAAATGGTAAATATTTTTTAAATACAGCTTAAGTAAATCTAAATGCATATATAATTCATTAAGTAAGTGAATTAAAAATACTTGATCATTTAATTATTAAAGCTAGCTACTGGCATCTAATTATAATATTATTAAATTACTTAAATAATTATTAATTTGCTTTAAAATGCTTATAAGTTATTTTTACACGTATGAGTATGTATACGAACAGCCAATCAAACTTACTTTGAATACATATAAGTTGCTTTACTTGTTTACTTTATTGTTGAATACTCTGAAAAGAGAACAATTAAAGATATGGTTAATCAATTATTAAAACAATGTAAACTTATATAATAAGTTGAAAAAATAAATTTAATCAGATGGTGAAGTTTTAACATATTAAACAGTTAATCATTCTTTTCTCGACAAAATGCTCTGATTGAAAAATGTATTGTCATATCCTTGCAACAGCTGACCAACGTACGGTTGACCTTTTTTCCTTTTCTTCTCATTTTAAATGAAAATAAACAAAGAATGGAAGAAGAACATGTGAAATTTTTCTCATTTTCATCGCATAGCGGAGAAAAAAAAAACTTTTACGAACAAATCAAATTAAAAAGTTCCTAGTCAGACATGTCCGACAATTAAATGCTTTACACGGCCTCACTGATGCAATGTTTCATCATAAAATATGAACCATTATACGTTCGTGCTGTACACGAGGCTTTAAGGGAAGTTTTATGTGATGACGAGTCGGAAACATACCGAGCCCTCTAGGGTCCAAATTCGTTACAGTTCGTTAAGGTCAAATCACTGCTTTATAGCAATTTTTCCCATTAAAAATATCTAAAATTTTTAAAGTTTTTAACCACACGCTTCAATCCTAATCAAACTTTCGTTAAAAATTTTATTTTTTATCAATCTGGCCAAGAAATATTAACAATTTTAAATTTGTATAATAAGGTTTTAATTGTAGATTGATTGCAAAACCAATCTGATCCAATTCCTTTTCCAATGAGCGGTTATCCTGGGGTCAAAACATATCGTTACAGCAGTTAAACCGCTTAAAACTACTTGCATCTTGAACTTAAAATATATAGACAGACATAGGAAAGATAGAAGGACAGATGGACATAAATGCTTGAAATTTAAAAAATGATTTTGACTTTGAATCTGCAAATAATTACACGTAGATCTACTTTAAATTCTACCAAAACTGGTGTAGGGTATAAATACTCAGTACAAATCGGAATTTTAATCAGACTAGTCTTTGCCACCAAAAAGTAAAAACTCAGATTACCCCGATAGGCGTGAAACTCTGAATTTCTTTCTATTCACTTGTCCGCACGCTTTTCCGTGGGTTTTTATTGAAATATTTAAGGAACACTTCCTGTTGTGCAACATAGAAAGCTAAAAGTTGACCCCTATGATTTTAGTTAAGTTTTAAGAGTTCCTTCAAAAGTGCGTTTAACTTTCAAAAGTTGATTTGAAATATTTTTGTTGAAGATTTTTATGTGTGCAACTCTTCAACGGAGCCGTGCTCTAAGAACAACTTTCGAGAAATAATTGACGAGAATGAGAGTTAATGAGTCGTTTTTCTTTTCACTTCGACAAAATTTGGAGGTAAGTCAGTCGACTTCGACTGAAACCAACCCAGTAAGCAAGCATTTTCCTATGCTTGGTTGGGGATATTCTTCAATGCTATAATTAATTCGTTGATAAGAATGTCATTAATCGAAACGTGAGCCATGCTGTAGTAAAAAAATTGTAATTAACGATCTTAAGATTAAAAATTTTTATACTTCTTTGCTATCTTCAAGCGTTTGTTTTACTATTTTCCTTGTTTTTTTTTTTTTTTTTTTTTTTTTTTTAATGGCAATAAAAAATAAAACTGACTGATGTGATAAAGAAGAGCACGTAACGCATGTTCAAAGTAAATAAAAAGAAAAACTTTAAAATATCCAACTAAAAGAACTCCTTCAAATATATTCAAAGGTCCATCCAGTTTTGAAGAACAAAAATGGTTTTTGGATTTTTTATGGGCAATACTTGTTAAAAAAGATATTCTCATCACCTAAATTAAGGTAAGTGGCCCGTTACATGTACATTTTTTTCTTTTTTTTAATGCAATAAATTTCTATATATATTTCTTTTTACATGTACACTGTGTGCAAGCTTACCATAATGGAATTTAATGGTATTAAATGAATGCATGCAACTGCAGAGTATATCATGGAAAACCCGAAGCGTTGTAATCCTTACTTATTACTTCATGCTGATTTTATTATTTACAGGCATAACAGCAGGCATGTCATTACTAATTTATAGTCCATATGCGCTTATGAAGCAACACAAACGGAAGGGAATAAAATTGCCTAAAGCTTTAATAACGAAGGCTCAACTATGAATTTATGAATTTAAGCGAGCATGAATTGTTTACCTATTAATGTCAATTCGTATGATTTGATGGCAATAAAAATGTTTTCTTTTCTCTTTATGAGATTCTGCAAAAGATTTCTTTTGCCACTAGAAAAAAAAATATATAGAAAATAATATTATTTTTCTCTTTTTTCATATTCTACTAAAGTGGACAGATAGCAATTAATGATCATTTGATAAATGCTCTGTTTTTTTTTTTTTTCTCTCGTCATATATCATATTGAAGACCATTTCGATTTTAATTCAAATATCGATAAGAGTTTTATATTCTATATATATGTATATATATAGTTGGGGTAAATAACGTCTGCATTCTCTATTCAATAGCTATAGCGAATAAAAGCCATTCAGTTCAATGATAACACAAGTGACCAATAAGTGTCCATTGCATCTGACACTTTCAATGATGATTGCAACAGTACTTGTAAAATTTCTTACATAAATATATATATGAGATACTTCTCCTCCTCCTCCTCCTTGTCACTTTTTCAAATCGAAGTCGAGATATTATAAACATTCCTATGTGGATGTCAGTATTAAATAAAATCTAACATATCAGAAGATATTTATAACAATTTTTATATGAAGAATATATACTAGAAATTTTTGTAATGATATTCGGTAGTTAAAAAATATTATCAGTACATGCAGCCATAGAAATTACTTTTTGGTATAAGTTCGTAAAACTTTGAATATGTTAAAGAAAAGCACCGCTTAAAGGGGTAGATAAAGTAATTCGTGTTTACACTCAATGGATTCCTTTACGATTTGACGAATAATCCAGTATTTGATTCGTTGAATTCCTTAAAGAGGCACTTAGTAGTAATCTTTTATGCATACAAATTGTAAAAACATTTCTACTTTATTGCAACCGGGTTTCTACTAACGTGACGGTGCCACGATGGAATAGGTTCTGCCATAATCTACTTTGATTCTACCTACACCTTAAATCTGCCAATCACAGTAACTGAATAGAAATAATTGAAAGAGAATTTATTGAAGAAAGCCCTTCAGTAATAGTATTTCGGCATTTTAAATTGGTATGAAAACTTTGAACCGGCTCCGGCAGTTTTTCGAACCTCTTCATACAAAGGAAACTGTAGTTCATATGAGAAAAAGATCTGATTTTCAATGCTTTCCGATGATGAAAATTAGATCGTAATAGTAATTTAAGATAAAAATTAACTGTACCACATTTGGACCATCTCGGCCTATTTTTTGGAAATTTCAAAATTTTCAGAAAATTGACCCTTTATAGGACAGAAAAGTCTAAATATTAATTTGTTATGATGAAAATTAACCCGTAAAAGTAATTTGATATAAAAATTGATTCTACAAAATTTGGATCACGTACGTCTAATTTTGTATCCTACTCTATTTAAGGACTTTCATGAGAATTTTTGTTTTTTTTTTTTTTTTTTTGGGCAGAAAAGCTTAAGTTTTATTATGTTCTGAGGAAAATTTACCTACAACAGTAATTTGATATAAAAATTAATTGTTCTGAATTTTGAATACACCCCGGCAACAACCATTCTTACGGAAAGTAAGCCTTTATTTGGAAAGGAGTGTAATTTTTAAGATACATTTCCATAATAGTGAGTTCATATAACAACAGGGTGTAATTTTTATGTTCTATGGCAAGAATAAGAGCTGTACGAGATAATGCGGTGTAGGGTATTTAATAACAAAAAATCTTAATTGCAAGTAAATGGGCAAACTCTTTACCTCCTGAAACAGACTTATGCTGTGCTTATAAATAAAGATATTTTTAGGACAACCAAAAGCACCTTTATTGCAATTTTTAATTCCACCCTTTGAAAGAAATCTAAGGTAAATTGAACCGTACGTTTATATTAACATAGAATTAATTCTTAAATTTTTTATAAAACACCCCTATTTTGAAGCAATTACGCGTTTAGCAGTGTTCAAGAGTAAACAGTTGAGAAACATTTTAAAAACATATGTTTTACAACAATTAATCAAGTTTGCGGTTATCTAAAACGAAGACAGATTAGCACAATTGTTATTATATATGCCTAACACGTGTTAGAAGAGCGCATTAAAATACATTTCAATGAAAATTTAATTGCAAGTCGCACGCGATCCATGACAGGTACACTGCGCCTATCAATTCATGGCGAGAGGAAAGCGAACGAAATTATGCTACACTTTGGAGCGAAACTAACACACCGACCATTCCTATAAGATTTTTTTCTAATTGCGTGCGTTCGCGGTGAAATTGTAATAAATTTCCTCATCGACGACTTAAGTAGCCTTCACGAATATATCTACCACTCTACGGTGTCCATGGCTTTTATGCCTTGCAAGTTATAGTTAATAATAACTTTAAGGTTCAACTAATAGGTCAATGATGCCCACTTTCATATTCGATCGATACCTATAAGTTGACCTTGGCGTGCACTTTTACAAACATTTTCGGGTACCCCTGCCGAGCTTCATCGAATTGATATTTGGTAAAGCTTGTAAAGTTTAAGAAATAATAAATCTTAGCTTTGGCATGTAAGCGAGTAAAGTCTTCGAGAAACTTTGTATAACAAGTTTTATGGGGGCAATAGAGTCTTTGGCTAAATAAATTCACTTTAGAAAGTCTTACATATTTTATTATTATTATCATAGGAATGAAGGACTCAGTATGCTATTCAACCTTAGTGAGTGCAAAAAATGCAGAATTCACAATAATTACCTGGCATTTTACGCGCTTCAACATGGCGAATAAAGGTCATAACGACATGACAAGACACGCAGTGAATGTATTTAAATTTACAAAGAAATATTTTTATATAAGAAAATTATTTCACACCAGCAATTTCCAGCAATTTGAATATCAGAATACTTTAAGTAATTATGACATTCACTTGCTGGGCAAGTGCTGTAAGTGCGCCGTGATGTAAAGGAAGATATTTATGAATTGACTCGTGTTGTTGTATCCCAAGTAAGTTTTAAGCGGGAACTTTCTTTATCCTTCTCTGCACTATAGAATATTAATCTTTCTATGTTCATTACACACGTGTAGCACTAAAGGTGAAAGGTTACCGTTTCAAATGAACAGAAAAATGTTCGCCTCAATTTGGTTTTTTCACCACTAGTGATACAAGGATAGATGAAGTTTTTGTGGATGTAAGCAACACCTAGAAGAAGTTGAGATAGATCCAGTTTTTATTATTTGATGAAATTTGGTACACCGGCTTATCTTGGCCCAAGAACGAATGCTAAGGAAAATGTTTCGGTTCGAACAACTTCGTTGTCCATATCAGGTCTTATTTTGAAGACTCGTTATATGACTGCATTATGAGAAGTGTTGTAAGCTATTAAGTGATGGACCGTGGCTCACCATTTAGTTTATATCTCTTGTAATGATAAGATCAAGTGTTTCATAAATACCACTATGCCTGACCTTCGCGTTTAAGTTCAATTGTTTAAGCTGCGCCTTCTTTTATTTTAGCTTTTTTGATATCTAAAAAATCTTACGAATGCTTAGTAACGAAAATACGCATTAGAGTAATAGACTTCATCAAAATTTCTCGATAGTTTGCAATTTTAAGTTTGTACAGAATATATATGGACAGACATCAGATAAGTAGATGGACAGATATGATTCAGAGTTCTTATGATTATTGTATAAATCAGCACAAACTTAACATAACTTTACCATAAACGGTGTTATGTAATATGTATGTACCGAGGTTGCAGACATGGTTCAACAAATTGCTTTTGAAGTCTCAGCTGTGGTTGTTTTCAATTCTCATGTAATCTCAATGCTGACTTACAATTTCTGTGGCAGACTTTTCTTTTTACATGCAAAAATCCCGATTTATCTGATTTTCGATAGAATTTTTTTTTTTTATTATAGTATAAATAAAATATTATTTATTAAACAATTATAAAAATCCATAAGCAAGTGTGTGTGTACGTTCATCTGCTTTAGAGTAATTTATAAAAGAAAATTGTGTCTGCCAATTGTCAAGCCACCGGTGGCATCAATAATTAGAATCGTGTGCCTATTATTTATTTTAACTCACTTTTTCGATAGCCCGAGATCTATGGGAGTTTGTCAAGCGATAGTTTATTTTTCGATTTCAGGCTATGACCAAATTACCAGTGAACGTAACTAAATAAATAAGTAAAAGCAATCGTTTGCTTCTTTTTATATAACTACTACACAATCACTTTTGTCTGTGGGCAGAGCAAGTCCATCATTCAGTAAAATGTATTAAAACATCGCCTAACAGTCAGTCATTCAGCATTTCAATGTCGACAACATTACGTTTTTTTGTTAATGCGGCACATGTGAAATTGAAAGGTTTGCCACTTCTGGCTTAAAAGCATATCGATAGATATCTGTTAACGTTCGCGCAACAAGCGTTGTTACGTTGATACGTTATAAAGGTAATAAACAATTTGATACGTTAAAACGCCTACTAACTAGCCTGTGCTTTCGATTATACACGAATTTAAAGAATCGTTAAGTTTCCACCTTCTTGTCGAAGTATAACTGCAATTGTCAGATGAACGCAGCAATCATAAAACTTGGCTATGCATTCAATGCATGCTCGATGTGCAAAACAGTTGCTCTTGTAAATGCCAGGCGATAAGGCGCCAGATATTCATTATCAAAAAAAACCAGTTCCCCGTGAATGCATGAAATTGCCTTCTCATTACCTCATATACCCTACAATTGGTAATACAATACATTCAATTATAAACAACATAAGAAATCATGTAGCAATTTATTTATTTATAAGTTCTGAATGTTTTTTAATTATCATATTACAATTTCCTGACTTTTTGACGATATTTATCTCTCACTGTCATTTTAAACTTTATTCTGCTGAACATTCATTCATATCTTTAAATATTTATGCATTCGGATACGCATGCCAATGCATGCCCCTTACGTATGTGCCATTGACTTTCCATCTGAATAATTTAATGGGTTTTTTTTTATTCTTTTGTTTTTTTATTCTTATTTTTTTTACTCTTTTAACTGGTATGTGTTTGGCTTGTAAGCCTTAGGTTAAAGCATAAATCAATTTTATATTAATGTCGATTTTCATTGCAAATACTTGAGGTAGGAGTTACTTTATGCTATCATCGAACATGTTTAGACATTGATAATCTCACGGCAAGCACTTAAGGAGGAAATATTTTTTATGATTATTCTCTTATTTGTAGTGTTTGCAAGATTTATAATCAAGCACATGTAGCGATAACAACACATTTTTTATAATAAACATAAATATATTCGATATAAAATTTTTAACGCATTCAAATCTAAAAAAAAAATTATGTTTACATATATAAATACATATTTTTTGGAGGATATAACTGCAACATAACTGTACATACCATAAGGTATTTGGATATATGCATAACTTATAGAACAGCTGGTAGACTATTTGGAAAAATCGATTTAATATATATCTACTATGTATGTTTGTTCGTTTGTTGAGATTCTTGAGATTACATCTTAAAGTCTTCTTTGCGTCTGCCAGTAGATCAACCTTTAGTTCTATATATTATATTAATTAGTGAAATCTTGAATCAACTAACTATGGTTTAATATGTGGTTAGAAAGGTGTGCGCGTATAGTTTCCTACAAATATAGGTTGCGACCAGCCTCTATCCCTTTCTCTTTCCCCTCTCTCCACTCCAGCGCTCTTTTTTTGATCGTTTTTTTGTTGTTGTTTTAATAGGACCAATCACTTAGGGCATGTACACCATTCATGTAATACGCTAGCGGTCAGAAAGAAGCAAGGAAAGAGAAAGAGATTGGGAGGTAGAGATCGCTAGTCTATCGCTATCGGTATGTGTTACACTTTGATCAACTGCAGCATTCACCACGAACACTATGAACAAACACTATGGCAAACTCTACCGCACTTTCAACTTGCACTGCAGTGAGCACTGAGTCGCAATTCGTACCTAATCGATTGCCTAGAGGGACGATGATCCTGAATGCATGCATAGGACGGATCACTCGAGTAATTGGCTACATTAGAGAAAAAAATGATCACAAAAAATTATTTATGTTGTGCCGAAGACACGCTACTTTCAATTTCCCTTTACTGTTAAATATTGGAAAATGATAATTTTATATATACGTATATATATATAAATATATCATATGGAAATTAAAATAGACTTATAGAGACTTATGTCTAAGATGGTAAAAAAAACACAGTTGAGGAATAATACTCTTATTTGTGGAGTAAAAAAAATTATTCCAGATTAAATAGAAAATCAAAGTTAAGCTTTTTTTGATTCCTAGTCCCGGCGATACGAACTGAAATAAATGAAATTGAAGTCGTAGTTTAATACAAATATTTTATTACAGATATCTTGAATAGAATTGTGAAATTCCGTAGGTAAGATTGTCTTGGCATAGGACGGATTAGGTAAACATCGCTAAACCTGGTTTCTTAATATGTCATAGCTTTTAGTAACTTCTTCCCTACACTTTAAATTAATAGACTCGAGTTTATATTTTAAAATTATAGTTTGAGGTGATCAGCTTAATTACTGGAAATAACAGAACAATTAACATCTTCTTTGGCGATAAAAGCTTAATAGAGTTCAGTATTAGTTTACGTTTTAACCCTTTACCTTGCTAATCTCTTTTTTTTTTCCTTTTTAGTTACGACTCATTCGTTAGTCCTACTGGAATATGTAAATATTTTTCAGTCATTATGGCCACTTACCTAGAAATATAACAAAATAACTTACGGGACATGAGTTCAATAAATTTAGCAGAAAGACGGAATATAACTAAGTCTGCGCTTTTTCACGACTTGGTGTACGATACATTTAATAATTGAAAGATGAAACATCGTTTAATAAATTTAAGTAAAGTAATGCCGAGTCTACTCTCTCTCCGTAGGAGTTAATGCAAGAAATACCCAATTGACGTAGGAGCGGAAGGGGTTAATAATTCAATTTATCGGTCATTTACGTTTCACGAGCGATCAGCTACATTCCCATGGACATGGCTACATAAGCTTCTAATATTTTTATGTCATTTTTTCTTTCTTCCCTGCTAGTGACGATAAAAACATGGGGAGAGAGAGAGAGTATATAAGCTATCGAGAGGGGCTGCCTGTAATAAACATATTTTATCACAGGAGTATTTCTTCCGAATGCAAAATTGATTTACTTCTGCCATCAACAAGATCTTGCAACTTGGAGCAATATACTCGTCATTTTAATCACCTAACAATCATTAGCTTATTGCAAGCGTTCAATTTTATAACTGTTAGGTATAAATATGTTTCCATGCGTAGACCATCGTATTAAAAAAATATATTGAAATAATTTTCATGCAGTTTTCTCATTTTCCATCTAATATCTAACGTTCTCCTTCCTATTTATTATTTCAACGTTCAAGCTTTACTGCAATATGAAGGGTAATGAAGAAGAGGAAAAACAATAACTGTAAATAATAAGAAATGGAAGCATGTTGATGATAAGAACTTCGCTGAAGTGAAAACTAATCCTACATTATGAAAAGCAAACAGTAAACTCTGCTATTTTTCTTTCCATAAGCTATGCAATGGATTCACTGCAATAGTAAATGAGACTTAGCTTAAAGGTAAATCGACCGTAAGTAAGCAAACAAACCAAAAATGCAAAATAAAGTGATTCTAACCGCAGAAAAATTACAAAAAAAAAAAAAACAAAACAAAAGCAAACCTTTGCGAATATATTATACGACAACAAAATGAGCTACTTAAGGCTCATTTTAGGTAATAAACGCATAAAAATGCTGCTTACACAGTTGCAAATATAAATAAATAAAAAAAAACAATAAAACTTTTGATGCAATGAGAAAAAAATCTACTCTTACAAGAAGATAGCCTTCGTTCAGATCAAATGCCGGCACTAATGATAATGAACGTTATTTTCATTCTAGCGAAAAAGATTTAAATATAGTTTATAGCCCAACAATATTGTTACAGAAACTTATGGGCGCTTTAGATTGAGGAAAATTTTTTCGAAATGAGTGAATTTTTGTTACGTGTTTGCAGAGTCGGAAAAATGAATGTAAAAATTATTTGTATTTAATATTTTCACTGCACACTATAGCTTCAATAATAAAACAAGAACTTTCTCGAAAAACAAGCTAAGCATTTCTATGTAAAGGTATTGTGGTATTAAACGATTATTTAGAATAATACGTTTTGCGTCGTTCAGTTTGTTTACATAGATGCAGCGAATTGCAGCTAATAATGTTGAGCAACAAAAACTCTATAATGGAAAACAGAGCCAGCAGATTACATTGGTCTTAAGTAGAATTTCGAATGACCTTCATCTCAAGCATATACACACCAAAACCTTTCTTTACATGCAATAAATTCTATATAGTTTTGCAGAAAACAAAAATAGAATTTTTTTCAATTTTTGTGCACAAGCGCTGCAGCATCGCCCATAAAATATGCGTTCGAATTTTTGTACATTTATTTGTTATAGTTTATGAGTAATGAGGAAAAAGCCAAATGTTTATTCCTTTTGACAAACAGAGGTGTTCTCAGTTTACGTCGTGCTGTGGGTGTGTCTTTCCACCAATTTGATCCATTTCCAATACCGACCTGCGTGCAAGATAGACATTAAAAAGATGGTCAGACGGACAGCCGGACAGCCGGACATGCCTAAATCGATTTAGAATTGGATACTGATCAAGAATATATATATACTTTGTGGGGTCTCTGATGATTCCTTCTGGGCATTGCAAACGTTTTGACAAAATGAATATACCTTATAATGAATATCCTGATGGATATAAAAATAACCCGAACTCTTTGGTTGACCAATCCTCGATAAAGTCGTTACAGTTTTTCAAAATATTGATAAAAACGGACAGACAGATGGACAGACGGACAGACGGACAGTGGGACATGCTTGGGTCGATTCAGAATTTAATGCTGATCATGAAAATCTATACTTTGTGGGGTCTCTCATGATTCCTTGCGGGCGTTGCAAATGTTTTAACAAAATGAATATACCACAAAAGTACCGCGAATGCTCTGGTCGACCAATACCCGATAAAGTCCATACAGTTTTTCAAAATATTGACAAAAATTGGCGCATTTAGTCTTATGGTAGTGCTGCGGAACTAGGCCGGGGTAGATATAAAAGAAAGCTAAATTTTTGGAAATCATATTAAGTTTAGCGGATCAAGAATTTGGGAATAACCGCTGGGGCGGAAAGAATGCGCTACAGTTATGAGATTCATAACTACACCATACACTTTTTTAAGGACTCAGTAACAACTGAGTGAACTTGGCGGGAAAGTTTCAATGCATCCATCGCCCGGCCTCGACGTCGCCACTACCAGTTATCTCTTATTTCGCTCTCTGCAGCAATTTCATCCTGACTTCAAAAGAGATTTTTGAAAATCATTTGGGAAGCACTTTTTCGTTCAAAACTTCCACAAGTTCTACGTTGATGACATAACAATTTTACACAAAAAGAATGTCAGTCAAAATGGAACCATATTTAATTTAAAATTTAAGAAAAACTGTACTTGAAATTGTATAAAAAAGAACTCACGAAGCTAGGCAATCACTTGGTATGATTACGAAAGAGAAAGAAAAAAAGCTGCTGCAGAGATTTTTGCCATTTCATTTCTTTCGCTGATGGACGATGTCTTGGTAATAAGTAAGTAATTTTTCTTCTTTTGATATATTCACGTTTTCATTAGAATTTTTTATAAAAGCAGAAGTAAGAATTTTACGAATTTTCTTAAGCTCTGTTAAGCAAACGAGCACTTCTTTTATAGAAATGAAATAAAATCATTGAATAGTAAACAAAATATGTAATCAACGTAAACTACATATAACTAAAATTATGTTTATTTTTTTTTTTTCACTTGATGAAATAAATTCTCTTATTGAAGTCAAACGGATGAGAAAAGCAACAGAGAACACTTTGTCATCTCTGTTGTCCCAATGTTAGATATTCAAGGTACATAAAAGTTTGCTTACAAAGGTCAAGAAAATTATGTTCAAAAATTATTTCACTAAAATTATTCAATACTTACTCACTTTCACTAATTAATTTAGAGTTATTGTTGATTAAAAAATGAAATACGAAGTAGATGGAGCATCTTCGTAATAATCAGAATATATATAGAAATCTTCAGCCTATAGTTGCAAAAGGTTGACAATAAAGGAAATAAGTGTTTCCTCAGAAATCTGCTTAAGCGTTGGACTTTTGACTTTTAATTCATCTACTTTCCGGCATCAAAGTGAGTACTACAGAGAGAGAGAGAGAGAGAGGATTCTAAAAACAGAAATCTCCCAATTGACCAAAAACGATCTGTACTTGACATTCAATTATACACATATGTTGATACGTGACGTTACCTATAATTTTTTTTTATTTTGCATAATTTCTTAATATTTTTTAGTTGAGGTCCATGAGTAGAGCAAACATTCATTCCTTGCCTTAAGCAAATCTTCTGCTTATAAATCTATTAAAGCAAATCACGGATACTGCGTTCTGGTTATCCCCGCTAAACCTTTCTCTTTTTTTTCTATGACCAGCCATTCAAGCAATGGCTCAAATATGTGCAGGCATGGAAGAGGGGGTTGGAAAAAGGGAGTAGTGAAGTAGAGGTGGAAAAAGGGAGTAGGGAAAGTTCGTCTTGAAAATGTAGACCTCAAGTAAGGTAAGAAAAACCACTGTTGATATGTTGCTTCAAAGGGCAGCGGGCAGCACTATTAAAAAACGTCGAGTTGGCGTAGAGTATTGCGCGATAGACAGGTAACTCCAACTCTGATGGGGGAGAAAACTGAGAAAGCTGCGTAAAGGATTCAATTGGAGACAAAATCTCTTTTATCTCTGTAGAACACCTGCTCTAAAGGTACCACCTATACATAAGTCCAACACAACTTACACTAAGCCTATGCTCTCAGGTATCGAGAGCTTTGGACACATTTTCGTCATGAATGAGCGTATGTAGGCGGTCGGGAGACTGCAAGCAAAGTCTTGGAATCTCCCACCCAACCATGCGAGTTTACTTTCATTTCGGCCAACTATAGGCGTCGTACATGGTAGAGATATTGGCTGCTGTGAAGTATTTTTTGAACCGTTTTAAAGTACCTAAGCTCTTAACCGCGTTCTTCGACACTTTGAAGACATGATGTTCTGTCCGAACATCTGAATACCATTTCCATGCCCAGAATATTAAGTGTTACCAGTTTCTCCAAATTGTCACCACTAAAAGATAGAAGTTCTTCATCACTTTTCTTGTGCCTTAGAAGACAGTTTTGGGTTTTGATGGCATGAAAGCAACCCCTATTAATTCAGCGTTTGTTCTGTATCGCGTTACTAAATGAAATCTTGCTGAAGGAGACCGAATGATACCAAGAGTTGTCGTCTGCGAGCGAATGGATAGAGCTTTCTGTTATACACAGTAGGTTGCTGACGAACACCAGGAAGAGAGAGACGGAAAGAACAAAGTCTTGCGGTACACCTGCATTTAAATAGATTTGTTTTTTTTTTTTTGCATTGCCTGGAAATTGTCATTAATCTTAATCGCGGCGCGGTCTCTTCTCTAGTGGTTGTATTTTCGGAGGTATTTGGTGAAACCATAAGTGAGTGTTCTCTTATAAGCTTCTGAAGCTTAAAGACTTATCCCCTGCTTAAAAAAGGAATACAATATCAAAGAAAACAAACACGGACTGACTTTTTGAAATAACATCCATTCCTTGGTTCATTTATATATAAACCCTCAACTCGTTTAAACGGGAAGTGCTAGCCCCTTCTGCTTATCCCCAAGGTACGGTTCTTTCCGATAATCGCATGATGGTTTTCTTTACTTCCTACGAAGTCGCCGAAGTTGGCAAAAATTGCCTGCGCAATAAAAAAAAATATATAATTAATGATGGAGTGTGCTCTGAGCTACTCGTCCCTTTTTACCATAAGATACTATTTCGAAAACTTCGATATTAGAAGAAATTTAAAATAATCCGGATAAATAGATATCATCACTTTATTTCTAAAAACCTTTTATGCATAAAATATTCACAAGACGCAACAGTTTCTCTTTCCCATGCTCACAGTTATCACGGAATAAAATTGAAACGAGAACAACAGAAAGTTTTTTATTAATGAAAAAGTTTTACTATAGCAACATAAACCTAAATAAGCTAAATAAAAGTGACAACCCGAAAGCAAAAACAAAAACAACAAAATGACCATATACTATAAAAAAGTTTTACTTTATCTAAAACCTTAAAATTTACAGTCTTTTACTTTTAATAACTACGATAATTTGCACAATCATTGCGAAATTGACCCGTAAATTAATCTTCCAAAAAAAAAAATTTTTTTATAAAAATTAACAGCATCTAGATATCGTGTAGACGGCAACAAACCAATTTTGGATAATAAGAAAAACGAATCTTGACTTTTTTCGCTTTTCTTGTAAAAGGGAAACAAAAGGCAAAACAGAAAAGCAAATGTCCTACAAAATTGTAACAACCCCTGGTGTTACTTCCCTTTAACACTGTAATCGGTAATTAGTGACAGGGTTAAATGCATATATTTCGTATTGCTAACCAAATTCAAAGAATCTTCATATTCCACCAGAAAAGGAAGAGTCCCTACAAAGAATAAGAGAAGACATCTACCGGTCAAGACATCTCTGAATAAATGTTCGCATGAACTCTTTAACAAATGGAAATATCACTGAGATATCACGTCACATAAAGCAACCCTTGGTGTTACTTCCCTTTAACACTCTAATCGGTAATTAATGACAGGGTTAAATGGATATACTTCGTATTGCTAACCAAATTCAAAGAATCTTCATATTCCACCAAAAAAGAAAAAGTCCCTACAAAAAATAAGAGAAGACATCGACCGCTGAAGATATCTTTGAGTAAATGTTCGCATGAACTCTTTAACAAATGGAAATATCACTGAGATATCACTGTAATAGATAACTTCTTGACGCATCAGGAAATATTTTCTACACACACAAATATATGTCTATACAAAGAAAGAAATGTAAGGAAAAGAAAGATATTTGCAATGCCTTTGGTGGTTGCGGTAGTTAAATCCATGCCTGCCTCTCTGCCATGGGACTCTCTTTTTTTAGATTACATACTCAAAAATGTGTGAAATTGAACAATTTTTAGACAACAGCAATTTTACCATTCATTCAGCATATGATGTGATGTTGGATGCACTACGGGTTGATAATAACCTAAAAAAAACAAAACCTTATCGATTGATCAAAAGAAATATTTTAAAAATCGTAGTCAAAGTTCATCATGCCGCGGCAATGCAGAACCGTAAACTCTTGCACACAGAACCATAGAACGACATAGACCCTTTGCTAGAGTATTTTTTTCTTTTATTCTCTCTTAATGGAAGCAAATTAAAGTAATGCTGTGAAGGTAGTATTTATAGAGCATTTATAGAGCAATCATTACTAAACAACTGAGTTACGAGTAACACATGATTTAATATCCTTCACTTGTATTTTGTATAAAAAATTTCTGTGACTGTTATATGAAAAATACTGTACTGTACCGTACTGTAAGTGCTTATATTAAGAAAAAAGCAACAGGATCATAATGGCTGTAATAAAACACCTACAGGTTTATAATTTATATCTGCAGAAATGCTCAAAAAAAAAATCCTTTATGAGAAAAAAAGATTTACCAACTTTTTCGATAATAATAAAGAAGAACTTTAGGTCAAATTGGGCCAACTCTTGCACGCCAAAACTATAACCACACAAGAGTATCGTAAAAAAGATTAACAAAACCTAAAACAACACAAAGAAGAGATTTTTATGGTTTCATGCAAAAAAAAAGACCATTTTTAATATATAATCAAAGGATTGAAAAGACATCACGCACATAATGAATCTTCTCAGTTTGTAGTTATAGCACTGTATACTACATCACTTAATAAGTTCATCGAAAGACAGATAATAGACTAGGAATAACTCTTCGAGAATCCATATGACTTTTATATAGTACCAGCTTTCGAATATTTCACGATATTCCAATCATTAGTTCACAAGTTACAATTATTTCAGGGATGCTTCACATGATAATTAGATTTTTTATATGTATATTGAAATTTCTTAAATTATTTTAAACAATTTTTCCAGTTTATATAAAAAGCTTCTTTTTTTTTTTAATATAAATATTGTTACGAAAATCCCAAATCCAGTTAATGCTAACTAATTGACTTTCGTAAGTAATAAATTCCGGCTGCCGGCTGCCGGCCGACGAAAAAGATTAGCAGGGAAACAGACAGAGAAAAACCCAGGTGCACATGCGCGGCGCATCATATAGATGCCGGCCGAGGAACACGATTAGCAGAAAAGCAGGTTAACGGTTTAAGAATGAAGCCATGAAGTTAGGTGATTGGAATACGCTTGTAAAAGTGTATATAAGCAGACTACTTGCGGAAGGCACTTTAGTCGTAAGAGGACATTCAGTCGCACGAAAACATTTGAGTCGTACGAGACCATTTGAGTCGGACAAGAACATGTTACTTGTGTTGAGCAGTGGAAAAGTATTGCTAAGAATAAAGAGAAAACCCAAGTGCACATGCGCGGCGCATTGTGCAGGTGCCGGCCGAGGAACACGATTAGCAGAAAAGCAGGTTAAGGGTTTAAGAATGGAGCCATGATTGGAACACGCTTGTAAAAGTGTATATAAGTAGACTATTTGCGGAAGGCCGTTTTGTCGTAAGAGGACATTCAGTCGTACGAGAACATTGAGTCGTACGAGAACATTTGAGTCGGGCAAGAACATGTTACTTGAGTTGAGCAGTCAAAAAGTATGGCTAAGAATAAATTGTAAATAATCCTACATATTAAGGAATATAATGGAACTTTAAAGTGCATTTTCTTTTCAATATCCTCGATCTAGTGATGCGGACCGTATCGAGCAGCGGAAATTTGTAACAATATCATACTGTTCGCACGGGTGAGAATCGATCTCTGTTACTTACTAAATCTTTCCATAACAGTTACTTGTTGTTGTTGTTGTTGTTGTTGTTGTTGTAAAGAAATATCTATAAGATTGGGAATGGCTGCAAGAAGCATAGATAATTGCTTGGCGAATTTTTCTTTTAATTTATCTTCTTCTTCTTCTCAATGCCTACGACATCTCATTATTATTCCGCAGCGCTAGTTAAATTCTTAATAATTTAATTGGTTTATGGAGGTGCGAAAAAGATTGACCGCATATTTATGCAGTTTCCATTTTGCGATAGCATGATGTCATAAATAACGTTAGGTCTTTTGACATTTTAATAAATGATCATTTGACTGACTGGAAAATTTTCTATATCTATGTGAGAAATAAGTTATATAATAACTTTACTCTTTTACTCTATGTTTACATGTAAATATCTGTTTTGATCATTAATCAAATTTGTGCATCGCTTTACTTGTACGTCACTACTAACAACAACAACAACAACCGGTTATATTTTCATTAATTGGCGAACAAGAATATGCCTAAAAAGTAATTTTCAGGTGCTCTTATGGTTCGTATTATACAAATTCTCTTTTCCTCTTCAAAGTGTTGTTAAAGTTAACTAAAAATATTAGGTTGGGGAAAAAGAAATCCATTATTTTTTTATGAACTTCAGGACTTTATTTAACATGCTTCGGATTGTCCGATTTGGGTCAAATATGCACCGTTTTGTTGTATGATTTGTTGCCATTTTAAAGGTAACTTCAAAATGCCTCTCTCATAGAAGTCCTGGTCTGTATTTGCAAAAAAACTCTAGTAGTCGATTTTCACAATCCTCCCTAGATTCCAATAATGGAAATCTACCAGTGCAGCCATCTATCGAAAAAATAATGGGTTTCTTTTTCCCCAATCTAATAAGTATAATGTTGTTGTTATACTGAAGGGATGTTTGTATTCTCTATTCGCTTATTACGGTTGGGCAGAAAATAATAAGCAAAGAAAGGGAGAGGACTATGTATCAAGCCTTCACCAATTGAGCACTCATTCCATAACTACCAAAGTAAACTCTACCGCTCTACTGGTATTTGAAGCCGTTAAAGCGATTTTCACCCATTCGGCTACTCTTGCAGATACCCTTATAATATAATTTAAATTGCTATAGAAATCTTCCCATCCTATTGTGCCGGTATTGCATTACAAGAAAATTTAAATACCGTTATGTTGTTAATCGATTTTTAATTAAAAGATAAATTATAATGTTTCATACCACCGATGTAATCGATAGGTTGCTTACTGTTTTCGTATCTTTCGTATCTTTTGTAAATAAAAACTTAATACAGTGAAATAATTTAAACTTCAATTTGTAAGATTTTCGGAGAAATTGGATTAAATTGTTTTCATAAATTTTCCTAATACTTGAACAATTTTAATTTTACAAAATTAAAAAGGCCAATATTTGGCCCGGGAAGCATAGGAAGGAAGTTATATATATATTGTAAAGGATGGATGTATTACAGGAAGAGACTTGTGGAGACATTTGGCTGCATAATAAGTTCACCTATTCTGCTCAGCTTTAATGCGCCAAGTCTTCATCTTGCCAAGTTTATCTGCTAGAGGAGTCCCTGATTAAATATTTGCCCTTAAAACGCAGCATGTATTGTTCAGATCAAGAAGGAATCTGTCTTTATTACATTTATCTTATTTTTAATTTAATTATTTTCCACTCAAATAAAATTGAGA
>KK503044.1:12625-23562 GCA_000688735.1 Glossina austeni | reverse complement strand
TTATTATTATTATTATTATTATTATTATTATTATAAATTTAACCAGACAATAAATTCTAAAGTCTTAAAGCACTAGCATCTAAAGCTTTTGGTTTTATCAAAAACTCTATCGCGCTTGAGATTTGAACGCACGACCACTGAGTTGCTAGTCGAGACATTTGCCTGCTCGGCCACTCAGGCGGATAGAATATAAGATAACTCAGGGAATTATAGTGAAAATGAAGGAAGAAGTCGATGAGGAAAAATAGCTTAGGTTAAGCGTAGGCCCACAACATCTACAACAGAAGTTCAATTTATAAGGAACTCTTAACTAAAAGCAAATAAGTTACATTTTTTTGCGAAATGAGGAACATGAAGCTACTGATAATACGAAAAAATGTTTAGAAGATGGAAATGTCTTTACATACATACATTCAATTAATGGTGATAGGTGATGACGACCAAAAACATTATTTACACCCTTGCAGGCCTATGTTGACTGCATCGAACTCTATTTCTTTCATCAACTCCGATGTGGACATAGAGTCGCAATTACATTATTCGAAATTATCAAGGACTTAGTGATAGTTAAAAAAAAAAAAATAAATTAGGGTTCCAACGATTAATTCATATGAAAAATTGGACTTTTATAAAGACATTTGCCTCAATTATGAAAAGGTAATAGGTTCCTTAATGTTTGGAACCTAAATTTCCCTTCGTACCAATTCTGCATAGTATGACAGTGGTGGTTGGGATAAAATCTATTGTGTCCATTTTGTGAAGCTTGGCTATTGCGTTGTAAAACTATCGCTTGTTACTTACGTACTTAAGGGATTTCGTACAATTCCGATAGAGTATATAATCAAAAGGCAAATCTTACAGATAAGCAGCTTTTTCGAGAGCTTCTTTGTCTAAGCACTCTACAACATCAAATTGGTTCGTTCTCCACTTAAGGAATATTTCGTCTTTGCAATGGAATGATGATAAGTAGGGCGTAAAACATTTCTATGCAAAATGTTAACGAACTCTTGTACTTAAAACTTTATATTAATGACTCTGAAAACTAATTTCAGTCGTTATTCAAGTATTTGCACAAAGGCAAAAAGTTTGCTTGTAAGTAAATATATAAAAATAGAAGAAAAAAAAAAAAGGGAGCAAAAAGAACTCCTTTTCTCCTGAGCATTTCCCGCAATATAAGTATAAACATAATTCATTTTATCATAAAATAAATAAATTAATTAAATCTAAATAATAAACTTTACATATTCTTGCTAAAAATCTTTTCGGAACAAATTGTTTTATAATTAAATTAAAAATGCATTTACCTTGAGGGGTGAAAAATTTTTAGCACAATCTGAATTAATTCATACTGAATACACATACAGACGTAACTATAAGCCTAACAAGTCACACGTTCGCTTATGTAGGGTTAAAAAATAACATCTTTACATATACATATATATCATATATGAGTTGATGAACTGCCACAACAAAGAAATAGAAATTTTCATAGGAAACAAAAGAAATCTTTTTTTCTTCTTCGTTACAACGATTTCATATCTATGTAATTGCGGTTATGTGTGCGTAAGACTTTTAAGAAAATTCCTGTGAACATGTAAGAAAATTCTGGAGAGTCTAAATAATTAAATGAAATAAAAAATTCATACATCTTTCGGATATTTGAAGGAAAAGACGCCTTATACGCCTTAGCATACTCGTTACTTCCAGTCAATATATACATAACACAGACCTATCAAATTCATTCTCATTATGAGTTTTCCAAAGCAAAGGGTTTCACTATTTAAAAAAGAAAAGAAAAACGGATTTTGAATTGCGTACCTACTGTAATAAGCTGGCAGTTCCTTCAAGGGCATGTACGGCAAGTGATTCCTTCACTTGTCCTATCAAATATTTAAAATTTAATTTTCTATCTTATCTTTCGTCTTCTCTTGAAAGTCTTGATATTTGTAACTACACTAGGTTTGATCGAAAATACGACTATGTCTGTCTATATGTCGATAAAAAACCTTCTACTGATATGGAAACTTTATAAACTTTCGCAAATGCATCCTTTTTTTTGAAGAAAGTTTTTTACAAACTACATGACAAAATTAGTGTATCTTCATTCCAGATGGTAACAACAAGATTCTAAAAACTTGAAATTCAATTTCGAGATGTAAAAATTGTTGTTTTGTTCAGCTTACACTGTCAGCATGTATAAGCATGTACGTACTTCTAGATTCAACAAAAAGACTCACTCCTTCCACTTCTAATGAAAACTGAAAGAAAGACTATGATAAAGAAATGCTCTTAAACTCTTACCCCCGACAACTATAAGAAAATAAATTTTAATGGAAAATTAATTGTCAATTTGGAGATTTTTTTGCAACGAACAAATAAAAAGAAGATCAAAAATTTGATAAAATGAGGCAATTAAACGTAAAAAAAAATTATTATTATATAAAAGAATAAATTCTAGGCTTAAAAGTATATATAAAAAAAAAAATGAATTATTCAATAAATAAGTAAATAAATATTTAAATAAATTGGGGTAAATGGGTAAAATATATAAAAATCATGTAAAACAGGATCTCATACCACATTAATGATGTTTTGCATCTTTGTTAGTAAAATACAATTATCGCTTGGTCTTCAATGAAACACATTGTTTTTTAATAAATGTGTGAATGTGTATTTTTGAAAATATATGTCCGTGGTACCTGTCATTCAACTGAATTGAAATTTATACGCGATATATTTTTTTTTTTTGGCTCAAGTTATCTGCGTAATATTACTAGATTTCGTTTGATGGCCACGTAGGTTAATTCCTTTGTTGTCGGATCGATCGCAATCAAAATTTTTATATAACATTTAATAATAAAAACTTATTTTTGTTATTAATTTAGTCAGGGGAATAAATTCTAAGACTCTAAAGTCTTAACGCACAAGAATCTTTATTTATTTATTGAATCTTCCTATTAATGAAATTTGCAATAAGGTTATGAGTGCCAGTGCAAATTATCTCACTTGAGTTCATCTTTCAACTCAATAAGTCTGTAGTGATTATCCATTTTGAACGACATTAGTTCCCCGTTAAGGGAAGAGAACGAGGAAGAAAATTCCGAATGACTTAGGACTTTAGTAACTGGTGTGTGGTTTAGCACTATCATCCGCTTATGAGCGGATTATTTAAACCTCTTTGAATATTTGAGTTAACAATGAACCGCGGGCCACTTGGTATCTTTGGCAGTATTTTCTTTGCAACTTGGCTACGTTGGAGGAACAATCTTTATTCTTTTATTGTATTCCGAGGGACCATAATGGGTTAATAATAATAGCTTTATATAGATATACTTTACTATATAGACTCAGAATTGGACTTGAATTTGAGCTTAACATCATCATCATCATAATTCATTCATTTTCAATTTTATTTGGGCTGCTATCGCATTTATATGGTGAGTTCATGTGAAGCGGCGATCTAAGTATTTTCCCAAGTATTTAATCTGAGTTTATTGGGGTATTGTAATACTATGAAGCGTATGTTCCCTTTCTAAGTGTAACAGTTTCCGTAATCAGCGCTTATTTTTCATTTTTGGAGCTACTGCTCAAGGATAGTAATACGCTCTTAGATTTGCTCTTGATGTCGTGTTGTGATTTGCAAGAATGCTCATAATTGGTACGTCATCTGCCACCGTGAACGTGTGCGTAAGATAATGGTTTGGCATGTCTTCTGTGTACAATAGATAAAGGGTTGGTCCTAACATGCGTGCTTGTCATACACCTGCTGAGATGTTACTGGTGGTAGATATGCGGTCATTAATTCTTACAGCAAAGGAGCGGCCAGTGAAGTAATCTATGGTAAAATTTATATAAGGGTTTTGTCAAACGCTTGAGATGCATTAATAAAAAGTGTTGAAAAATATTCTTTTCTTTCAAATTCTTTCCGTATTGGGGGCTGCAACGTAATCAACGCCAGTGTTTAATGGTTCTAAAGAATTTCCTGCGTTTAAGTAAATAAATAAAAAGTAGTATCAAAACCGTATAACACGGTTTTGATACTATGCGTTACGAATTAACGAATGTTATACGAGGGACACCTGTATATATTTTTTGAGTTTTATTTATTTTTCATTGACATACAATGAAGTTCAGTATGCAAGAATAGGTGTATAATTGAACAGGAAAATAAATACATGTATGCGAAATATTCAATTTCTGTAATCTACAGAATTCGAATGCTGTACGTGTAGTGGTATTTCGCTATAATCCCAAAGAGCCTTTGATTTCGATTAACGTCTATTTCGGGAAAAGTAACAACATTTGTTAGGTACTTTTTAGTGCAATCATGTTTTAGAATATGTGACAGCTCATGTACAATTAAGTTATGCATGTATTGTATATAACTCATTGGGAAAAATCAATGTAAAAACAAGCTTTGTAATCCCCCCTCCCCTCCCCCCAACCCGCCAACGTAGGCATATGCATGCAAAATATTAGGTGTATTAATAAGTTCCCTCCGTTGAAAATTCATACAACTTACGAACATTTGTATACCTCTGCCCAGGAAGTGATCTTCAACTTCGGTTGGGAGCTTCTGTCGATGGCAGCGTATTCTCCACACTAACTCCTTTTGATTAGCGCTGCTTCAGCCCGATGTCGTTATATTTAGCATTTCAGCGGTCCATAAAAGCTGAAGATGTACGCGCGTGTGTGTGTGTGTGTCAATAACTTTTTCGCCTCGAAACCATAAAGTTTCATATACCGGGGACATCCGTAAAGCAAAAGGCCATATATTGTAAACAATTTTTGAAAAAATGGACAAAATTTATAAGTACACCTAATATTATATGATTTTAGTTATAATAATAATTTAATATTTTTTTTTTTTTTTATTCGCGGTTTACATATTAAAAATAATCTTTAATTGTACGGAAAACTGCCCTTAACCAATCACAATATTTTGTCAAACAGATATTATCCAAAAATAAACAACAAATTATAAAAGTGATATGAAATAAAATCAAAAGTGTGCACATAATCGTGCACGTATTTAATTGCGATGAAGTATGTAATTTGCTTAAATAAACGCTCATAGAATTAATAAATTATTTTTTAAAAAATATTTGTTTGAAAATTGTGAATAATTGTGTAATTAAATGTCACAATTTCTCGTATAAATAAAATTAAAGCGCTTATTAATTTCACGTGAAATTGTTTTGCGAATGAAAAAATTCATAGCAGATTAAGTTGATAGTGAACAAATATTTGTCAGTTATTCATATAGATTTCGTATTATTGGTTATTTATTATAGTTACACTTACACCGACACGCGAGTATTGATTTTATCATTTCAGTCAGTAATCTAGCTAGACTTGTCTTACTTTATGGGTCAATGTGTGCACACTAACCAAACTGAATATAGTCGAGCGTATAGTAGTAGCGTTTACTTTGGTCATTGTTTGACTTGAAAAAGGCATTCATGGAGAAATATTTGTACAATACGTATTAGTTAAAGTATTTGTCAAGTCAGGAGAATGTATAAAACAGGCATTACGCAGACGGACAGGCGGACAAACATAATTCGATTTTAAAATGTGATGGATGGGTCTCTAAAGCTTCCTTCTGAGCATTACAAACGTTGCAACAATATGAATATACTGCTCACCCTTCAGTATCAAGTTTCAAGGTTCGGTCGCAATTTGTGATTACCGTGAGCTTTATGATAACAGACTTTAGGGATGGACAAGACTTCATATCTTAAGCTTATGATGAGTATTTACATTTTGGCCAGAGAACAGGGTTAAAGAGAGGAGAAAATGGCCGCGAGAAGCGGTAAATTTAGCACATGTCTCTTAAAGATAATGTCGTCTCATGTTAAAAAAAAGAAAAATAGTTTTTCAACATTTTTATAACAAAAATGAAAACATTCAGTAATGTAATGTTCTACCTGCAACCTGCAGTGTAAGAGCATATTAAATTTGTACGGATCTATGGAACATCCAGAAGGACATGAGGAGGAGAAGGACCCACCTTTGTTTATACAAATCGATTCAGAATCACTTTCGGAATCTATTTAAGCTTTCTCATACGTCTGTCTGTCTCCTTTTCTTCTGTTCAACCTGCAGGCCATAATTTTGGAGACATATATAGATACCAAAGTTAATACATCGACCTGTTTTGGCCCAAGGATACAAGCTTTTGGAAATGGTTGCGGATGGGACCGCTTTTTCGATCACTTCTCATACAAGGCCTCATTTTGAATTGTCGGTAATCGAATAATTGTAGGCTGATGGAGTGTATTAAGTGGTGGTCCGCGACTAATTACAGCGTTTTTACTTAAATTAATTTTAGTTTTTAACTAAAAGTCACAAGGTACTGCGAGGATGTTTCGTCCCTTTCCTTAGGCTAGGGCAGCTGAGCGGCCCAGGAAGAGGAAAACGCGCAAGACATTTTTTATTTGCAGGGCTCTTTATTCTTTTCCTTTTTTTGTTGGTTTACAGTTCTTCATAATCTGATCCCTATATCTTAACGTTAAAATAAAAAATAGTGAAAATATTTTTCTTAATGTCGCGGAGGCCCACTGGCGTCCCGAGCGAGACTCACGCGACCTCTCAGTTCGAAAGCCTAACTTTCACTCTCTCTTATTTTCTACTCTTCCCCTATATTTAGCCTATTTTATGCTACTGCTATCTTAATCTATTTCATTCTACTGCTAGCTTAATCTATTCTATTCTACCTTAATCTAGCACTCCCTTCCCCTTACCAGAGACAGAAAACCCGTGAGCCCAAAACGAGCAACGATTTTAGGTCCTCACAGTACTTAAGTAATAACAGTTCTCGAAAAATTGTCTTTTTTTTTTTCTAATTCGTCTTATCACTCTGGGGATGTCCCGTGCACAGTGGCGGCGAGAAGGAAGTGAGGAGAGAGAAAAACACGTACGGAATGGTCGTCCAGTGGGTGTATGTCCGTCCAATCGGTGAAAACATAACACATGCCTATTATGTGAACCTCCTAACAGTGATTTGAAAATATAATATTATGAGTCAAAATCTAATAACCCAGTGAGTTTTTCGAAAAGAGTTGCTATGTCAATTTTTTTGAAGTCAAAATAAAGAAAATGCTGTTTACTGTTTTGTTGTTGTTTCATAGCAAAATGAAAAGTAAGACGATGGATCACAGTCTTATCATATGCTTCCTCTTTCTATTTTTGTCAATAACGGAGAGATTCTTTTCAAATATTCTTATTATCACTTGGTGTCATGTATTCATTGCTTTTGCCAGCGATTAATTTGTTGTACGCAGCACGAAACAAAGTTTTCATAAAAACTAAAGTGCGACACACAAAACATGCAAAATTAATTAAATAAAGTTTTCGTAATTTGATTGGATTTTAATGCTTTCTCCTTTCAAAAAAAAAAACATACTGCTTATAGCAGACACTCAAGCAAAAGTTAAATTGATTTTCATTGTAAATTTTCTCAAAGCGTCTCAAAGTCTTTGTATTTCATGCGAGAGTTATCAATTGTTCCCAACTTAAAAAAAAAAAAAAAAAAAAAAAATTAGTTTTATTTATTTATTTGTTAATTACAACTTTGAAAGTGCTTGTTGGTAGAGTTTCTTTACATTTAATTTACTCTTAAGAGCTTAAAAAATTATAAAAATAAAATAATTTGTTATTAGCTTTGCTTTGCGCTCCCTTACATTCAATACGGGAAAGCTATTGAATTTTTTCTTTTTTTTCAATAATTAGTTTCGGTACATCTCCACAAATGACAGATGCTTGCGATATATATATATATATATATATATAACATAGCAAAACTTGTATCCATAAACGAAATCCAAATATCGTCAGTGGCCGCTTTATGGCTTTCGGCATCGAACACGCCCTCGACTCAACCATCTTTCTCGACAAAGTTGGTTTTTGAGTTATGAGTCATGAGTGAAGTTTTTTAGTCGACACAAAAACAGCGTTGTATTTGTAATATGATTGGTGCATGAATATACATGCAAAGAAGAAGAACAAGACAAAAGTGGAAATTGACTAAATAAAACAATGATCCACATACGTTATGTTTTCTTTCCGTATATTTTTTTATTTATATTTTTATTTGGATTTTATCCTCCAAATCTTCTTTTAATGTTTCTTAAGAGTTTCAAATGTTTTCTTTTTTGTAGTAACTACTTATCTTATGGCACCAGGAGATTGAAGAATCGAAAATAATTGTTTGCTCTTCCTAAGAATTTGGATTAATAAGAATAGGTACGGTTTATATTCATTTCATAATGAGTATGCTGGACGGCATCAATTTTATCGTCATCACTGAAGAAAATCGTAAACTCACTGCTAGATGTGTCGACACGACGTCGACAGCCATAAATCGATCTCAGTGGATAAAATCTGGTAAATCAGTACCGATATTTATTTATATTATTTCCATGTAAGAAAATTATATTCAACTGAGACCAAATCTTTTATATTCTCCATCACCATTTACTTTTAATTTTGGATCGGCGGAGTATCGACTTTTCCATTTTTGTACAGGTACTATGAGATTACTCATGGAAGGCCCACGGAAATTTTGATATTCATATCTGTTGTAATAAATGGCGAAACTAGCGAAAAAGCAGAGATGTTTTCAGCACATCTTATACTGCGGTCATGATCTTCGACTGAACTGTGTGCAGTAACTTCCAATATATCGGCCAATATGTTAAGTTTGGCAACCGAGACAGCGTTTGCTATATATAGACTGACAGACGGACATACCTAGATCGGTATCAGTTTGGCAACCGAGATAACGTTTACTAAATATAGACTGACAGGCGGACATACCTAGATCGGTTTAGATAGAATATTCCCTATATTTTTGTAATTAAAAGTAGATTTGATTTGTCATATATGTTAAGCCTATAGATACATATGTAAATTCTCCGTTAGTCAAACTTTAACTATCATCATGTTCCTAACTTTATTCAAACGCACAACTACAGACCTATTCTCGCGACTAGAGTAAAAAGCATCAAAAAACTAAAAATAGAAAGAAATTGAAATTTTTTCATATACCAATAAAAATACATGGGGAAAAAATTGATATTATTATGTAATATTTACAAATAAATGTTTTTAGTACACATGAACAAGCTAGATAATATAAACAAATAATCTGAATGCGGTGGCATCTGTGTTTACGAATTCGGCAACTTACTCCTAAACAATTCAGTTAATAGCGAAGTTTTCCATGCGCAATAAAAAGAACATTTTCTTAATGTAAACTGTACGCAATTGTCACAGAACAAAACCGTTTAGCTTGCCAAACAATTTCTATGAACTATACGCAAGGGTGTTAGTGGTTGTTCTATACAAATGAAATTGAATTAAAAAAAATAAATAAAAAAAAAAAAAATTTTTATATTAACTTTCGTTGTCGCATGAATCGAATTGAATGCAGTTCGAAAGAAATAACGGCAAGAACTTTTTATTAAAAATACCGTCCGCAGTTTCGTATAATAAATAAAAAATGCCGTAGTATCGTCAGTCTTCGGAGAGAAACAATTGGAATGCAATTTGTTTGTTTGTTTGTCTCTAATGAAGTTTCACTACTTTGCCCTTAAAGTAGTTTAAATAAAACCTCTCAACTATTTGCGAAAATTTAAAAAACAATTTTTTCCTAAACTTGTAGTCTGAACTGCTACCAGATATGTCAGAATTTCTGTCTACGCGCTTAATATATGAAAATTATAAGGAATATTTTATTCAGAATAATGCTTATCGCTCACTACACAATTTTCCCGCTTATCTGACTACGGCTGACGCTACGCCAAAGACTCTTTTGCTACTTTGCAAAAAATGACTTTGCGTTGCCTTTTTTAATAATTCCCTCGCTTTTTGAAATCTATTGACTGTTATTGCTAGGGGTTGGTATTAACCCCTTTACAAGTTATTAACAGATCACAATTTTCTGCTTCCACGACAACGTAGAATATCGTCTATATGGCAATTGCAGCCAATGTAGATACCAAGCCTGCATCTATTCATGGGTTTTTACGTCTAGTGTTTTTAAGGCAGATCTACTTCTCATCCCCGGTTAGAATGTGATACAAAAGAAACATTTTGTGTTGTTGTTCAGGCAGAAAACAAATGCGATCGGCGACAGCTCTTCACTCTCCAAGCTTGACATTTTTATTGTTCGAAAAAGTATTTTTACGTTGTGACATATCTTAGTATTACGATCGTCTGTTATTGGCGGATGTTCAAGCTTCAGACATGTATGTTATGGCCCTGGATGGATAAATTCCGGTTTCTTATTTATACAGCTGGTACTTTATTTCGTCTCTATAAATTTGTATGCTTGGAGTTATCGCATCGCGTCTCAATAAGTCACCGATCTGACTAAGAACAATCAGTTTCTCTTCAGTATACTTTTCTTTAAGGGTGATACATTTTGTCCAATGCTCCTCTACTGTCGCGATGTCTTTTATATAGAACGATTTGTTTTTACTTTCACGGTAGACCTTACGTCCGTTAATCACTTCTTAATTTGATCCAAATTTCTCACTTCCCTGGAACATCTTTTCGAAGTCTGAAAAATGCTAGTAGTTACTGACGGCCGGATCTGGGGAATACTGTGGGTGGGGATGTAATTCGAAGCTTACTTCATTTAGGTGATTCCATCAAGTTGTGATACGTGGCATAGCCTTGATGAAACTGCTTTTTTTTTCATTTGCTTGTTCGACACTTTATTTTATTTCTACACTCAATCGATCTGCTAATGGCATGTAACACTCGCTATTGATCATTTGTCCGATTTCACGATAATCGGTGAACAAAGCACCTTGCGCGTCCTTAATCACGGGTGCCATAACCGGCCAGCATGTTGAGTTCTCGTTAAGCAAAGCTAGGTCCGCGCTTGGTTTTATAAAGAGATGGTCCAAAGTGCTTGATGATCCTTA